>VOQJ01019780.1:9984-26322 GCA_015052665.1 Apistogramma diplotaenia
TTTTTTTACATATCTGTCACACTTACACATTTCAGATCAAAACAAATATAACTGCAGAGTTTAATTTCACCGATCACATCCTAGGGCTGATTACTGCCAGACATGCTGAATCATGAAATCACTTAAAAAGAACCTGACTGACAAAGTGAAGCAGGCTAAAAGATCTCAAGAAGCAACGCAACACGCCACGATGTAAAGGAACAAAGGCGTTCACATCGGTCCGTTTGCAAAGGGTTGCAAAGCTATTTCTAAGGTTTTGGGATGAACCACAGTGAGAGCAAATATCCACAAATGGAGAAAACTTGAAGCAGTGGGGAACAATCCCAGGAGCCTAGCATATTACTCCAAGAGTGCATCAGATCAGAAAAGAACCCAGAATAAATCTAAAGAACTGCAGGCCTCAGTTAAGGTTGGTGTTTATGAGAAAGAGACTGTGCAAAAATGGCATCCATACAGTGCAAGGGCTCCAAGGAGAAAACCACTGCTGACCAAAAAGGTTCTTCTCACATTTGCATTTGACGATCCCCAAGAGGAAAATATTTTGTGGACTGAAGAGACACAAGTTTAACTTTTTGGAAGGTTTGAGTTCCATTACGTCAGGTGTGAAACTAACAGCATTTCATAAAGAGCATGCCAGCAGTCAAACATGGTGGCAGTAGTGTAATGGTCTGGGGCAGGTATGTTTTAAAATAGGGAAAGGTAAGTTTGGATAGCTTTGCTCTGCTTTTAAATGAAATCATCATTTTAAAACTCATTTTGTATTTCTCTGGGTTATCGTTGTCTAATATTACAATGTGTTTGATTTCTGTAACATAAGTGTGACAAATGTACAAAAAAATAAGAAATCACAAAATGGACAAATAATTTTTCACAATACTGTACAACTCCCAAGGTGCATTTCTACAAGAAATCCATCAGCAGGCTTAAAATTCTGCTTAAAAGATGAAAATGTTTTAAAATAAAAAATAAAAAAATATCAGCAAACAATCAAAAGGAGAATTTTAAATTAATCAAGAATCTATTCTGATTCATGCCTCTGGCATCAGTCTCCATGATAATAAGAGCTGTGGATCATTTTTATTGTGATATATATAATCAACTATAATCACCTCATCAAGATTAGAATATGCAGGACAAAGTTACTCTACTGTTATCATGCATTTTATAATTGGCTCTTTCCCCAAACAATTTTCAGACTGCCGGCTTTAATCAGGTATTCAACCACCAGCAGATAATTAGCATAGGGAACATGAGCACATGGCTAATTACCATATTATTACAAAGAAAAGATATTTCTTAAATATCATTTACTGTACACATCCCATATTTACATCAACATGTATTCATAAGAAAAAACATTTACTAGATGGTCGAGTAAGCTCCCTACAGTTCTCTGCACTGATGAACGGATCCCTTCCCTTTTCTGCCATGACTGTCAAGTAACCAAAGCATTTAAAAGGCAAAAAAGCAACTGCATGGATGCATCAGTGTAAATTTACGAGCTACCTTGTTGCCATGTTTCACATGGAGAAAACAATGAGGTATTAATTTGTGAAAAGACAGTACAGTAACTGGTGCTGTGCCTACAAAGCCTCTTCTTGGACGGGTTTCGCCATTCAGCCTCATTGTTGATAATTCTCTGCATTGCATAACAGTTGCATGACAGTTCTTCATAGGCGATTTTTTCCCCTCCTCATCACACCAACGTATTTGTCTGCCTGTGCATTGGCCGTGTACCGTTCCTCTCATTTCAGAATATATCTCACCTAAACATCTCCTTAAGACTGTCAGCAATCTTTTAGCGACGACATCCAAAAATCTTTTAATCGTTTCCATAAAGCACAGAACAAACCTGAAACCGTCTGCATTTTCATTAAAGCAAATCCCGTTTCAAGTGTGGAAAGAGGCTGAGGTAAGACCTCGAGCTGAGTCAATATAGTGCAGTGGTGGGATGAGATTCACTGACACACATCCTGCAGTCCAGATACAATTACTGGAGCTATTGATTGCTGTGTATACAATGCATCATTGAAAAAAAATGATCAGACCAAAGCCATATTTCACAAATCTTTGACTAAATGATATATCCATCTTTTAAGCAACTTCCCACTTAGAGATCCAAACCAAACATCCTCAGAGCGAGCCAAAGCACACAAGAAGTGGTTAGTACCCTGGACAGCTCCTCCGTCCTGCAGAATGACTACTACTTTTACTACTAGTACTACTACCACTATTACTACTACCGCACCTACAGAAATCCCAGCTTGTGTGGTGAGGTGTAGATTATTTTTACCGCTTGGTCCTGCAAAATTGTCACCCTTGTACAGAAGACAAATGGACAGCCTGCTGTGTCTTATACAGTTCCATGTATCATCAGTCATTTGTATTCATATGGAGCCTCACTTTCTGCCCCCGATTTCTGAGTCACTAACCTGTTGGCTATGTAAGAGCAGCGGTAGAGACGGTTGTGAACGCAAGTGGTCATAGAGTCAACTTTTAATTTAATATGTAAAACTGATGGTAAATTAGCAGCTGCTTCCTAGCTAATATTAGCATTCATGGAATCATGTTTCACTTGGTGAATGTCAGTCCAGAATTCCAGTGTGTGTCTCTAATAATCCCCGAAGGAAACACTCCCCTCTTTAACTGATGCTCATCATCTAGTCCTTTCTCATTTCTGCCATTTGGTGCTGAGCAGGCAGGCTGCCTACGACAGCTGAAAAAACATGTATGAGCTGTAAGAATGATTCAAAATGATCAGGTTACCTAAACAGCAAGCTGAAACTCACCATGAAATTCTGTAACTGTTACAGAGACGTGACAGAAATACCAATTAAAGCCATTTTAGGACTGTAAGTGACAGGTGCATCGAATTCAGGACATTTTTTGCCTTAATTAGTCAGACTAGAGACAGGAAAGAAGGTTGGAAAGAAAGCAGGGCAATGACATGCATTAAAGATCCTGCTGACTAGGAATAACACTGAAGACATGCTCAGGATATTATCAGTAATGTACAATGCACTGTAAAAACTCTAATAGCCGTTTTCCTGCAATTTGCAGGACCTGCCTCTGAGTGATTCATTAGGACTCGATCAGGAGTTGCACAAACTGAATGTTAGCTAAATTAGATTTTCAAAATGGCTATGGAAAATAGCGAGTTAAGACAAAGCTCATTCAGAATGTAGACTTATATGAGACAAGAATATTAATGGAGTATTAATTCACTCCGATTCACAAAGCTAATTTGGGTGGTAATGGAAATAAAAATGAAATCCACTTTTTATTGCCTCATCCGAGCGGAAACAACCATCCTAATGATGACGAATGAATGACTGAAAGTAAGAATCCAAGTTAAGCTGTTTTTCTCCTGCATTGCGCAGAAACACCAGCTGCATTTAGGTGAATTCCCAAAGCCTTTTAAATAATGCATGAAATGCCAAATCCCATTGGAAGTATCGTTCCACAGGAAGGCCTACTCAAGCTGTGAGGCTGGTTTCTCCAACAGGGGCCCACAGAGAAGAGAAATCTCAAGTGGTGAATTAAGATTACCACCCCACAATCAATCAGTACTGCATTTACTGCCATCCTGGTGGCTTCCACGTGCCCTTTAGCTCACTGAATGTGGACAGTACATATTTATGCCCACCCCACCTCCCACCCCCTTTGGATCAGATAGCCTCTGTTGCAGCGAGGACAGTCTGTTTCCTGTTGTGAGGGAGGAAACGATCAGAGAGGGCACAGCGAGCGCAAAGAACGCTGACTCAGGGTTTATCAATCTGCCTTTCTGCAAGAGTAAGTGCAACTGGACACGACTGCAGAAACGCATTAGTCTCCTCGTTTAATCATAGCTCCCCGCTTAGCATCAAATAAACCGAAGCACCATCGTCTGTGCACCACACAGCTACGTCCACTGCGTCCCATAAATTCTTGTGTGTATGGCTCACTCTAGTTATAACATTTTCTGAACTTCCAGATACGTTTCCGTGTATCATTAGAGCTCGGGCACGTTTCCCTAAAGCTGTTTTACTTTCCTCACCTCTTTCAGGAAGGACCTGTTCCAATGTAATTATAAACCCATTATTTGTTTTTCCACTTTAAAATATTCAGTAGGCTTAGGCCTTGAAGAAATGGCTTCTAGCACTTCATCACTTTTAATATGGCAAAAGAGAAATAATGGCGGTCCAGTAAAGAAAAACATGTATGCCCATTTCCTCTCTTTTATTCAGTTATTATAGTTTTTTCAAAAGGTGTTTGATTGATGACATTCCACATACTATGGGGGGGGGGGGTGTTTACATTTAATGCTGCAGGCCAACCTTGCTGTACCATATATTTGTATTATTATTCTGTTACTGTACTTCGTGTTCTACCATTCTGCAACTTAAAAAAAAAAAACAAGACATGCAGCACCTGACCTCACCCCTGAACATGCTTGACAAAAGGTAAGAGTTGGTATTCCATCGTGAGCCTTGCCAGTCCTCAACTGAACTGCTTAGGCCAAAGTTATTCCCAAACTTACCTAAACAGTTACTGGCTTTACTGAATAAATAGACTGTGTAATTCTGCAGTGAGCGTGGCAGTCGTGAGGCCCTCTAAGCTTTTGCGATCAAACCCCTTCAAGCTGGGATGAAAAAGAATAAATCACATCCAGAGTTACACTCAATTTACAAAACTTTCTACTGAAAACAGAACACACACCCCACACACACCCCCCCACCCCCTTTGCAATTTTGTGCCTCTTGCCTCCATTCAGAACAATGTCACCAAATGATCAATGACTTGAACCTGCGGTCGACTATAACAGCTCACTCACGCTGACAGGTTCCTCAGAGGAACACTGAAGCTTGACATTCTTGTGCACCATTTCTGATGTTTATTGTTGATATTTTATAAGAACGCTGCAGTCAAGACACACCGTTTCAATGTTTGATGTAGATTTTACACTTGCTTCTCTGGTAAAATGTTTGTGTCTTTATTTCTGCTTCCCTTTAAGGTCCCCCCCCCCGGTTAAACACATAAATAAGGACATTTATCAGGGTTTAGGCTCCTCTGTGCAATACACACTTGTCCATATTACTGAGACCTAAATGATCTGTATTAATCAACAGCTAATTAAAAGCACAAATGTGTCTGGCTAAGCAGATCTAATGAGTCCCATTCTCTGTAGTGGTTTGTTTCTCATGGTGCTGTCAAATTATGTATCTCTGAGGAGTTGCTGGTGCATGACCCCCACAGGCTGTCAGCTCCTGTGTAAAAGGAGGGTGGCAATTCTTCACAAATACACGTCTGCAGTGCACATACACACTTGTACACGGCCCACTTTAATTTCTCATGATCTACTCTGACACTGGAGTACCAGTCGGAGACTTTTCCCATCTGTGATTAAGACGGGATTTCAGCAGGCGAAAAAGGTTCAAGATATTCTTTGTCAATTTTTTTTTTTAAATCACAATTAGCAAAAGTATTTCAGTGGGTTTAGTGGGAGACTTTTTTTCTAAGGAGTCAAGCTAAGCACTTCATACAACAGTTTACATTCACCCATATATACAGTAAAAGCGTTGATATATTTTTAAAAAAACCCACATTCATATGCCAACGATTGCATCGGACGGCAACTTGGGGTTCAGTATCTTACCCAAGGACCCAGGAATCGAACCACCAACCTTCGGATTAGTAGATGACCTGCTCTCCCTGCCAGCACAAGAAAAATCTTGGGACAGTATAAAGCGCGGATGTAGCTTCTGTCTCCAAAAAAATGAAGCCAATGCAGAAGTGCTGTGAACCTGCACTCTATTTGAAGGCCACCAGATGGCAATTGCTGTGGATGCAGAATGGCTTCGTCCTATTTCTCACCTGACACACGAGACTTCAGAAACCAATGGGTGACGTCACGGTAGATACGTCCACCTTTTATACCGTGCATGAGAAAAATTGTGCATAGCGCAGCAGAAACCCCCAACAGAGGTAGGAACAGTTGGGGGACTGTGTGCTCTTTAGCCTTGAAGATGAAGTGCCCATAATTTCAAAAAAGAATTTTAAGTTGTGTTTTGTGAGACTACAGAACTGAAGCTCTGGCCCAGAGGAGGAAGAGTTTTTTCTTTGTTTTTTTTCTTTGCATGGCAAAGACAACATTATTCCTGGATGCAGAAACACATTTCAAATACAGAATAACGTCTGTTTTCAATCAACAGCTGCCTGAGGGCCCAAAGAACATGGCCATTCAGTACTAGTTCTAGCTTTGCTCACTGCTTACAGAGATTTCTCTCCCAAATTCTTTGCAATCTGACTTTAGTGTTGAACTGTTAAAACTCTTCGCAGCTACAATCTCTGACAGAGCACTGAACTCTTTCCCAGAGGATGAGCGCTCTGGGAATCTCTTTTTATAACTAAATGCAGTATTTACATGATTAAACATACACTGCTGTCCCTGAAAACAGGTTGCTGGAATCAAATTAGAAATTTCCTTAAGTTTTCATTTTGCTGCATTTCAAAGATAAGCAGAATCAGAAATACTGTAATAGCATCTAAATAATATCTGACAGGTCTTTTTCAGACATTTGAAGCACTTGTTCAGTGCACTTTGAATGCAAGTGGTTTTAAACACCTGACCTAACACAGTGAGCTGGATACAGGGGAATCTCAACTCTTACTCAAGCTGCATTCCTGAACATATTGCTTGGATTTGGTTGAGTCCTCAGAGTCTCTTGGAAAGTCAGGGGTCATAATGAACAAGAAAAGAAGTGCACTCCATCCGCAAGCCTCGAAACACACATACTGTAATCCAACACCTGAGTGGAGGCAATTGAACCTGTTAAACCAGCAAGTAACTATCATCAAAGTAGCTAAGTACTCACAACAGAAAATTCAGCCCAGCCAGCTATAAGGAGGTCTGTGTTGACATCTATCCATGGTGACTAAGAAGAGTGTGTGTAAGCAGTAACTCCTCATCTGTGTTTAACTGTTGACTCAGCCTCCACCTTGTCAGCTATTCACACACACACACTCTCCCACTTGGCAGAAAACTAGTGGCAGCATTTCAAACAGCTCTCCACAGGTACTATGCTACAAATTGCCTTTGATTCAGCTGCTGCATCAGCCGGTTTTGACAGCTGTGAGGCGGATAATTGGTTCAACTGCGAAGAAATGAAGAATGAACAGGCAACTATACTTTGGCCTTGTGGCCACTACAAGTGTGCTGTTGTAGTGCTGATCACAGTTTGTGATAATAAAGCAAAAACCCAAGGAAATAAATAGAGAACGATTTATCATCTATGAATATTTATTGTAAAACTGGCAAAAATGGAAAACCTGAGAATATTTTAGTACATTTTTAGTGCGCAAAAATGCCACATGAACATTTATTGGTTTTCTTTCTTTCTGAAAACAACTTTATAACTATGAGAACACAGAAGAACACAAACCCCTTCCCAACAACGCGTTACCTGTAAATCACGAGTGCTCCGTTACCTCAAACACAATATTTTATTATAATGCATGAAATCTCTGTCTATCTGTGGGTTTGTCTCTTGGTCTCCAAACTCCTCCTACGCAATCAGGAGCTGAGCAACCAAACCGGACTCACAGGTACATCTCAGACCCCTGAAGGCTTGCAGTTATATTGGATATTATGATGTCATCATGCAATCACCTAAAACGGGCTAAAATAATCTTTTTTTATCATTTATGCATCTATAAGACCTTATAGAAGCATCCTATTGTTTTACTTTCATGACAATAACATCTCATTTATTGCAACAAAACATAAATTATACATGATATATTGTGTCATCACGTTGCCTAGCAACTACCTAGCAATAGGCAAAAAAATGACCCATTTCTTGCATTTATGCACCTACAACGCATATAAAAGCATTGTATCTTCATTTCATGGCCAACAGCAAGAATAGGCCAAACAATCCTGTAGCCTGGCCATGTACTAGATCTTTTGATCTGCAAAAAAGCTGTTCAGCACTTTGAGAAGTAAGAATGTGTTCTTTCCTTTCTGCACAGAGTAAGGTGAGACCGTTCATATACCTCACTAAATACAACACTATCATCAGCAGCTGGTTAGATTAAATTATTACAGACCAAAAAAAAACTATAACTATAAACACACTTTAGCTGTGCACAGATCCATTTGTTTATCCCTGACGTTTGTGGTTGTAGATCATTCAAGCACAAAGCGCCAACAACTCATCCAGGAGGTCGCAAAAGAACCCAGAACAGCATCACGATTCAGCAATAAGAAAGAGACTGGGCAAAAAAATGGCTTCCATGGCAGAGTTTCAAGGAGAAAACCACAGCTGACCAAAAGCATCTTGATGATCCCCAAGACTTTTGGAAAAAATATATCTGGGTGGCTTTTTCCTATAATAATTGAATATCATTTAAAAACTGCAATTTCCATCTATTCGGGTTCTCTCCGTCTCATATTAGTTTGCTTGATGATCTGAGAAGTGTGAGAAATATGCGAAAAGCAAACAAAAAAAAAGAGAAGGTTTTTGTTGTACCAGTAACCCCATGAGGTAACAGAGTTCATTATACCCATAATTATCCTCTCTTATGGGACAACTGGCAATATCAAAGGACACAAAACAACATTAACTGTGTCTTAATAGGCCTGATTAAGGAAACTAGAGGTCAGTGCCTGGCGTTCTTCCAGCAAGACTGCAGTCATGCTGAGGGGGAACAGGCTACTACACATAAAGGCAGCCTGCAGTTGATTTTGAGTGCAGGTTTCAAATTCTCTTTGGCCATTGCCTGAAATTTATAGGTGAGACTGGATGCAAATCATCCCTGTGTAGACATTAATTTAGTAGAGGTATTTCATTAGAGGGGGCTTTGCTGGAGAGAGGGAGTCCATGTGATCGTAAATTTAGTTTGGCACACTGATTGTTCAGCAGATCACCGCGTAAATGAGTGGACATCGCCAGCCACAAGAAGCAGCTTTCTCCATTATGCTATTATTTCCAGTCATGTGGTCCCAAAACACATGCTAAAGCTGTTACAGAGGCTTGGGGTGAACTATTTATGAACCTGCCAATCTCCAGTCTACAGGCTCCATGGAGGGGGCTTAGGAAGGGCAGCTAAGGTTTTCTTAGGCTGCAAATTACAGCAAAGAAACCAAGACATAGCATCTATAACCCACAAAGAAAACAACACAAAACTAGTAGCAACACCAACCAGCAGTACTGACCAAAATCAGCTCTCTGAAAGAACATTTATCAAGCTTTAAACATTACTTTTGCATTTTATGAATGGGAATCACAGAGCAGCTCACAATATGACATGCCAATGATATGATGCCCATGACAGTATCACAATACTATGATTCTGCAACATACTGCTAGACAATTAACAGTGAAACATCACAGTGTCTAACTAAAGAGAAAAAAGATGCAAAAGGAGAAAAAGCAAAAATAAGACACTAATTTGCTGCATTACAGTGTGTTTGTATATTATCATTATTATTTAATTTCAATAAATGTGGCACTTCAGTTATTTACCTCTGACTGGTTGTACTTTATGTTCACTTTCTTTGATAAGTGTCACCATGAGGAATGCCTCGGTAAAAAATACTAATTATGGTCGAAGAGGTTTGGTATTACTTGGGTGTAGGGTGGGGAGAATCTATACAGTATTGTATCACGTTATGTTGCATAGCAACATAATCGATACAGGGACGCACCAAACGATTCTCCAGTAATACTATGAACTAAAGGGCTCATCAGCTCATAATCCCGAGATAACGGCAGCCGAGAAAACTCACATTAAGCCGGCTCAACCAGAAAACACCATCCAACACTGGGCACGCTTTAGCTGACAAAGCAGCCTCCTAATTCAGAGCCGGCACTTTTGCTTTGATTGGGTAGTTTAGCAGTGAAGATAGACGGGAAAGTGGGGAGAAAGAAGGTGAAAGACACGCAGCAACTTGAACCCGGGCTGCTGCACTCTGGCTATATGGCAAATGGTCATCTGTTCACACAACGAGCTAAACCGGAGCCCCTCACAAGCACTTTGCACAGGTCACCTGATAAGAGGCGACCTTTCTGCAAACAGTCACAGTCTCACTTGGACCGACTTCAGATCTTATGGAAACATTTACGGCAGGTTTTAGTTACCCTGTTGGTACAAATCACAAAAATAGGGCATTGTGAGTGTCACAGTGTGATAGTGGGCTGTCTGGTGATTCCCATGTCTAGTTTAAATTTGTGTCACATAAGCGTGTGACACGATAGATTGCCATAATTACGTTCTGTCCCACTCCTTAGTCATTCGTTACGAATTAGCCATACATACGGTGTTGTTAAACTTTTAAAGAAATCCTGAATCCCTCAAATCCATTTTGGAAAAGATGAAAATGAAATATGCAACTGCTTTAACTGTCAAACATATTAAAGCTGCAGAGCATGAGCATCAAAGCAATCGCAGTTTACTAGCAGCTCGATATGCGCAGTGACTGTAAATCAGTCTAGAAAACATACACTGAAATACATTTCCTGCCTAAAAATGTTCTTCTTGTCCTCACAACCCCACAGAAAGCATAACTATGCAGCCTGCGTCTTGGCAAGCAACCGAGCCGAGCTCTGCACATAATCAGCAACTCGAGAGCTTTGCTGCTCATTCACCAGCATTTGAAAGACTTGCTTGAGCACTAGAGTTTGAAATTATTTCTTGTGTTATAGGTTAATAATTAATCACTCAAGAGTACATATGCTTCTTTTGCTCACTTGGATTCACATTCATTTTCAAAGACTCCTTGAAAAAAGTAAAAAATTATTTTAAAAAATGCCTCAAAGACGCTTCTCCCACAGCCACTGAACTCAAATCACATTTCTGAGGTATGACGCACCTCTGTTTCAACACATAGTTGTGACAGATTAGCAAAACAAAGCAATAACCAAAAACACCTGCATTTAAATGCCCCTTTATTGAGGCCGTATCAGCTGAAGAAGTTATCTAACCCGCAATCACACATTAGCATCTCAAAATTTTGTTTACACTCGCTTGGCTCTCCGGACCTGGGACAAAGTCTGATTGCTAAATGTGAGCTGGCACATGAATCCACCAGCTCCTGAGATAAGAAATGAAAGAATTAGCAAAAACACTATTTCACCCCCAAACCCCAGAGGAGCCACTCCGACTACACCGGCAGCTTCCTCCTGCATCATGCAAGAACATTTTTCACAACCACTGGAACAATTTTATTAAAAGTTTAATTTGTGGCTCTAATTGTTTTTAATCACTTATGAGGCTGACCGGCCATGTGCGGCTGAAGATGTGCCACACTCTCAACACAAGTGCACGTGTAATCACTTATCATTAAAGCGTACAGCAGAAACCTGCAGCCTTGTCTTGAAACGGCTGCAATTTAATCCCACTGTGAGTACAAGTGATGCAAGAAACTTTAGAGGGCTGTTAAAAACAAACTCCATTAGGAAAGAAACTATAAGGTCAGCATAAATACTGCTGAACTAAAAGGCTGATGAGGCAGGTAACCCAAGAACAAGATGAAACATAATATGTATGTGATTGTTAACTCTTGCCTGAGTACTACTGTACATATAGAAACTGAATAATTCCTATTTTTTTGGTTCTGTTAAATCACCTACAGAGGTTTGCAGAGTCTTTGCAAACAGGTTGGGGGTTTTTTTGGTGTTTTTGCAGCAGTTGTCCATCCTGAGAACCTGACTGACAGTGTTAGAAGAGCCTTTTCTGTAGAGTTCACTGATACATGGATTTACTCTTCACCACAGGTTCCACTATCAGTTTCACATCACATTTCCTGCTCTCTCTCCTCTCTGTTTCCAAAAGAGCGCAAAGAGAAAACTGTACAAAAATAAAGGGAAACGATATCCATTTACAGCCAACCAGAGATAGCAGTAAACAAGGTAATGCGTCATTCAGAAGATTTTTTTTTCCTCTCGCCCCTTTTTTTTGACTTGTGTTTCCACAGCTGCTTCACAGTGGCTGCGTTTTCTTTTCTTTCTTATTCCCCCCCTAAGACGTTACTTATACATGTCATCTTCAGCCAGCACTAATTGAACCTGTCAGCACAGCTCAACACTTTCCATATACAGTATGAACTCACAGCGCAGATGCTAATCAAGATCACTATCTGACAAAGAGAAGACACGCCGTTCCTGCGCGCAGACAGCCGCTATCGGAAGACAAACGGGAACTAAAAAGAAGTAAATGAAAAATAAAAAACAACTGTATTTTTGATCCATACTGAGTAAAATACAATGAGACTAAAATTCAATACACAGTAATGCACTTAATCTCGTGAAAAGAAATAAGCAAATCCTCCTCACACCCGATGCTTTTTGCCCCGTTTAGCACACAGCATGAACTCAGCAGTAACCTTTCTTGTCTCATGGGAACATCCAACATCTTTCAGTGGGGAAGCACAGCATGGCATATGCCACTACATGTGAACTGGGTAAAAGACATCATGATGAATCCCAGTTAATTAATTGCATCAGGTTGTCTGTAATGTTGTGTTTGAAATGTGCAAATGAGTCATTATATGGCTAAGTGCTAATTATATTCTTTAAGAACAAATCTAACATATTAAAATCAAACGTTTTTCACAGAGGGGAATCTGGAAATCTCTCAGTCATTCCAGGTTTCAGAAAAATACTGTCAACAACCAGAATGAGCCTTTTTTATTGTAGTAAGTCTGGAAAGTTTAAAATTTTCTAACTCGGGACGCCTAAATATTTATTTGTAGGTCAATGCTTTTGTTTGCATATGCAAATTGTGTCTCACAGCTGTAACCGTATAAAATGTGTGTCACTAACGTCAACACAATTCTTCTTAGTAATGCAAGTCACGTGACATTTTATATTTACATAGGCAAATGAGGTAAAGTCTTATTGTGCGTTTGATTTGAATAAATGTCCAATACATTAAAGCGCAGTACAACGTACACCTACATCAGCCTTCTGATAGTCTGGGGGGAAAAAAAAATGTAATGGAAGCCAGAAATATCAACATTTACCTGCACATGACGAAAAACATGTAACGTTTCGCACTAAGTTCTAAAAAGTAGAACAACAATGCACACAGTGATGGCACTCACGACTGTGGGGGCTGGGTGGAGTCTTACAAAGGTAGTGATCATAATCTTTAAAAACCAAGGAATTTCTAACGTTGCCTTCCAGAGAAAAACAGTTCAAGTGATGAGACAGTTACGGTAACTTACTATGAAGAAAATGTTTTCCAACTTTGTTTTCGGTTAAACAAAAGTGATGCGAAGCCTCAATTAGTGAGATTTAGATGTAGTCAGATTTTGACATCTTCAAACAAGTTAAGTTGAGCATCTCTTGGGGTTTGCAGGCAATATATAGTCATGAGCTGGTGCTCTAGTTAGTTGATACTTAATATTCTTCTTCATTTCTTGGAAAGACAGCAAAAAAAAGGGCTTAATCAGAGGGTCAATCTGTTCCTCTAGAGGAGACTTTTTACACAGACAACTGGCCTAGTTTGGGGAAATTACTTGTTTTTCTGGTAAGGTATTAGCCGTCCTTTCTATACTTTTAATGCGAGTCACTTCCTGATTACATAACTGGAATGACAACTACCACAGCAAAGAGGAAAGAGGACATGCCTGACACAGCAAAGGGAGCTTTGTCCGTGTTCTCGGCGTGATGCAAAAAAGGACAAAAGCCCGCCCTGACATTGGAGGACAGACATGCTTTGCCACGTATGATGTGTGTCTGTTTGAACAGCATTGACATCTGCTGTTTGCAGATAATTTTGATATTCGGGCATGTGATGTTTGATTTGCGCTGAAGTGCTTTAACAGCTCATTGTGATCGAGGGGAGCATCAACGTACACGCGTTTGAAGCCACCGTTAAGATAAGATGGCCAAGTCCTCCAGAAGGAACAAACGAGTGGACATGCTGTGCGTCTGCAATGGGGGTAATCATACAGGTCTTGCAGCTGCCTTCCACAGGCCAGTGTTTGTTGTGACTGAGCTACAATGACGAGCTCTGGGAGGTAAAAATAGAAAAAGGAAACTGCAGATACGAGAAGCAAAATTAGGTTTCTGTACTGAGCAGGCCAGAGGGCTCTTTTGATAGAAAATGAGCTTCTCTGCTGTGTTGCAAGATGTGAATGATAGTACTAGTACTAGAATTGGTGTCATTTTCAGACCAGATGCCATTAAAAAAATTGAATTTTTAAGTTTAGTGAGGCTGTGATCAATGCACTCAACTAAAAGCCAAATAAATACTGCCTGTTTAAAGGCATGCTAACATTCTCTAAAAGTGCAGGTAAGGCTGACAGGAATCTTAATGGTTTTGCTGGTAATTACTTGCAAAACTAAACACCTTTTGGTAAAAGTGTGCATGTGTGTGCGTGTGTGTGTGTGTGTGCGCGCACCAGAGTAGTGGATCAATTAGGCTACAGACAAACAGTGCCATCCCTAGAGCGTTGCTGCTGGCATGGGTGACACCTAACCTCTCAGCGGTATCAACACACGTCTCCTGGCCTTTCTAAAGCTGCTCACTCCTCCTTACGGAGGCATGCATAGATACAGCCAAACAGGAGAAGACTCCCAGTGTGGGAATTCCTCAGAAAAACCAGTTGCTCAGAGAACACACTTGGGCCTCTTTGTTTCTTGCTGACTGTTACTGTACCAGTGTCCAGGACCTTGCTCCACAGGGGGTGAGGGGTGGCTAGACAGTTTCATTTCCAAGCATAGGCTATTTAAATCCCATTTTCTATTTACTAAAACGACCTTTGCAGATCTTAGAATCTGTCTTGCTTAGGGCAGCGGCATTCTTTAAATTACTCACTGCACTTAAATGACATTTTAAATCCTGTATCCTCCATAAACCCCACTTTACATTATTAACAGCTGTCATATCTCATTAAGTTCACCGGGGTAATCACCGGCTCCTCAGTAACCTTTGTGCCAGTCTACCACAACGGGACTGAAATAGTGTTCAGACACTGTGACAGCACAGAATGAGATGGTGACAGCCTTTTTTTTATCCCCCCCCCCCCAGCAAAAACATCAGCCAGAACACCCGAGTGAGACATACAGATGGAGCGCACAAAAGGTCAGCGTTACAATGTCCCAATCTCAAGAGTCTGGCTTTATCAGCTGGCAAAGTCATACAGTCCGTGAGTCATCAGTATTGATTTGCAGCCACTGATCTTCATGACTCGAACATGCCCCTGGAGATGAAGGTCAAGCACAATCATATGATCCTGCAGAGCGTCAAAACGGAGTTAAATGTCTGCATGCTGAAGTGTTTTGGAGAATCAGCCAGCAGGGAGTGAAATTTAACACAAATGGCGACAGGTACTGAGTGTCCCCCCCATCAAGGGCTCTACTGAGACTACTAACACAAGTCCCACAACTGCCCTACCTCCTCTGCTCTGCCTGGGTCTGAAACCACAAACCATTATTCATTTCAAGCAGCCTATGCATGACGTTGTTTGTCTATGCACATCAAATCCTGCTTCAAGATCCGTGAGTGAGCCTTCAACGAGTTCAAACAATATCCAGTAAGTTTAAAAGTATAGTTTTACAGGTAAAAAAAAAAAAGAGTTTTTCACAAGTGAAAATGTGCAGTTTACAGCGTCTTATCTGCACACCTCTAGATCTCCCATTAAAGACAGTTACACACTCCTTCACGCAAAAGGGGGGAAAAAAGACTGAGTTATTATGTGCTGTTTGTTTGGTAAACACAACACACCATGACGGTGGCTGCAGTGGTCAGTTTTAGATCCACCAATTGCCATTTTGGCTTGTTCACCAACCTCATTACCAGCATGAATGAAAGGAGAGCGTCGATTCCAAAGTAAGCAGCAGCTCAACTGTGAGCCAATAATGTGGCTCCACGCACTTCGGGTCTGATTCCGCAATTAATTACTTCCATCAAATTTTCTAACTTTTTCTAGAGACAAATGAAGTAAACACAGCTTAACAGAAATCATTTAACTTTGACAGAAGCAACGTGAGATGCTGTTATGTCTTACTTTTCCTGCGTGGCGTGTTCCTTTATGGCTCCCAGCGTGGAGAGGCTGTTGCTGCCCTGCAGCAGCCTGCAGGTTGCCAGGTGCCGCTGGTACTGCTCCTTCAAGCAGGCGTTCTCCGTGCATAAGTCGGACACTTGCTGCTCCAGCTCCTCTATCCTTCCCCTCTGCCTTTCCAGCAACTCCTGTTGGGTCTCGATTATTTTATTAAGCTCCTTCAAATACTCCGCAGCCCTAGTAGGGTTCTCCGTCGGGCTTTCCATGTCGCACCAACTGCCTTTTTTTTTTTTTTTTTCGCTGTGGTTCCCTGTCGTAAACCAGAAGCCGGGGGGGGGGGCCCCCGT
>VOQJ01019780.1:26342-45651 GCA_015052665.1 Apistogramma diplotaenia
TCTTCTTCTTTGTTTTTTTTTTTTTTGCACTGTGGTTCCCTGTCGTAAAGCAGAAGCCGGGGAGATGGTCCCCTGTAGTCCAGGCTGGGGGGTTTAAGCGCAACAATTCAGTGCGTTGCGCCTTTTACGCCTTGTCATTGTTTTTAAAACGATGTGGGCGATAAAATCCGAATCAGAAATACTCCCCGGGTACACGCGTTTCCAAGTCCCGCTGCACAAAACTAGACTACTCACCTACCAGGCTGGAAACGTCAAGCGGCCGTCAAAATATCAATCAACCGATGGTGACAGACTTCATTATGAGGATCGCGGCTGGTTCTCTCTTAAGTCTGCTTGTTCCCCCTGTTGGCAACGCGGAATGACATTTTCTGTTAGGTGCCTCTCGCTCCATGCTGTTCCCGTGACTTTTCGTAAACAGACGCTGGCCGACGGAGTGGGCGGGGTTTTCAAGTTTTATGAATCTGCTGCTCGCAGGCAGAGGTAATTACTTTTCAGCTAATGCAGGGAGGTAAATGAATGTGGAGTTTGTCGGGAGCTCCGTTTTTCCCACCCTTTTCCATTTCGGCAGATTTATTTCCAGCGCACGTCCTCTTCTGCAGGCAGACAACACACGCATCATCTGTTCTCTCTGACAGGCATTCATATTGCAACGAGCCGCACGCATTTTGATCAATATTTGATTAGGCAGAACTTTGTTGCGCGGTATTCCGTCTGTGTTTAAGGCTGTAACACAGTCTGGTAGACACAGAGTGTTGCTGCGTCTTCCCTGCAGAGTTGTTTACTATGCTGTCTGTGCATTGCCATTTCACCAGCAGGCTGTAATCCCTCTAATGAAACGATCGCGTTAGCAGCAGCATTAGTTTTTGAATCAGAAATGGCTGGTGTGCATATCGGGGAGGGAGGGGGGCATTAAACAGGCGGTGTCCCAGAGTAGGCCACCAACATGAGCAAACTGCAGCCTGCAGACTTTGATGCACAGAGGTTGATCCTCAAGTTCCAGAGACGATCGTTCCTCACATCCTGCTTTTCAAATGCAGACTTTTATAAGTGTTCACGTTGAATTCACTTTGGCATATCACATTAAGCCGACTGTCATTGCAACTTGGAAAAATAAGCTTCACTGTAGGAGAAAGGAAATAATTTTCTCTATGTACTGTACCCATAGGCTCCTTGTGCTGTTAATGAGTGTATATTTTTAATATGGTCATCTCAGGCGCACAGCTCAGAAGAAAGTTGGCTTAAGGCAAAGGGGGGTGACTTGATTTAAACAGAGAATGCACTGAGAGCCTTCAAGAGGATAAATAAGATTTATTTTGAACTGCAAATCAACTACGTGCAAAGCCACCCTAGAAGAGTCCAATGAGCACAATAGGTGCCCTGCAGGATGCGGTTTACAGACATCTCTGTAGGAACTGAGAGGAAAATGGCAGTTTGCTCTTGTAACCAGTCCCCCATTACTGGGGTTAAAAAAAAAAATCAAAGCAGCATGCGCACTCACACTTTACTTGTCAAAAACTCTGCTGCTCTAACCCTCTCATAACTACTCTCATTTTCTTTTGATCAATTTTTCAAAGCACAGTTGAGATCCTGCATTCGCGGATACAGTTACAGTGCAAACAGGGAGCGCTTCATCCATGGAACGGAGGGATTTACCTTCATGCTGCACCGCCTGACAGCTACACTTGGACCATGTGAGATAACTTGTTTTAATGTAAAGATAGAGCGGCAGCTAACCAGAGGCAGTGGGGCGCAGTTCGAGGACATGCAGTACAGATGGAGTGCATTAGGTTTTTCTCTGTGGCTTCCTTATACACATGGCAGGAGGCCAAGGAGAGCTGCACAAGCCTTGAAATGCCACCCAGAAGGACGTACAGTATACAGCTATTAACAGCTGAATGTCGCAGTCTAATGTCACATGTCAGCGCCGCGTAATGCCACGCTTTATTTCTTACTTCTGATGCATTTGTCTTTTCGTGGCAAATAATGCCATCAGGTAAAAATGTATCAAATACACCTCAATCAGCGTCTTTTAGACTAATTAAATTGCCTTTTAGCAAGTCACTGAAGCTCATCCGGCCGTGACGAAGCTGTTCTTCAAGTCTGTGTTTTAAAGGCAGAAAAAAGGGGGATAAAAAGAGTGCCACAAAAATCCCAACATAAAACTTAAACTCCACAGTTCACTTAGCCATACCTTCAGCTCCAAGTTCAATGTACTGTACTGGAGCTCCTGGCCTGCGGATAAGGAAAAGCCAGCAAGCACAGGGTATTAACCACTTCAAAAATACTGTCTGTCAGTATTATGCTCTTGGACTGGCTCCTTTCTTCCTCTGGCTGACCAGTCATTTGCTGTTGCCAGTGTGGGTGTGTGGCAGCCAGAGATTTATCTACTGAAATCGCTCATACAGTATATATATGCACCTAAACAAACCCAACCCGAAGCCTCTTGGTTCGGCCCTACAAAACATTTGACAGCTGTGATGAAAGAAAGGCCCCAATAATCTCACCAGCAGAGTGGAAAACTTTCTCTTCCCCCTCTCTTCTCAGAGAATCAGTCTCTGTCGATCCAGCAACCATCTCATATAGATGTGCATTTGTGTGACGGATCTGAAATGACACACGAGATGAAAGCATAGTAGGCGTTAGAGCAATTTACTCACTGATCTCATATTGCACGAAATGTATAATTAAAATCATAAATGCATGAACCGAATAGGGAGTTTCCTGAATGGTGTTTCTGCAACTGTTCAAAACGGTGATAATACGGAGGGAGTTGGTTAGCCTGAGTGATTTTATATGAATGCTGAAAATTGAACTTCAACACTTCATGCTGCCACCGTATTACTTAGGAAAGCCATCGCCAGTGTATTGAAATGCTTTGCAGCTATAATACAGATGTGCAAAAAGACAGTTAACTAGCAAGTCTTTCATTTGGGTTCATCAGCCACTGATGTCCCTTAAAATCAGAGACCCTTCATGCACAGCTCGAAAAGCATGCGGGAGGAGCCTTATCATTCCTGTCAGGTCTCATTCAGCACCACATCATTGATCCTCTCCACCTCCAGCAAAGTGACACATCTGGAACAGGGGCAGTTAGCAGCCCAGACACAACAGACTGAGAGGCAGTTTCTCCACAATGTTCCCTAATAGAGAAAATATATTCAGTGTCACCTAAGCAGGGATGACCACCTTAGTAAGCTATAAATATCCTGCAAGGCCACATTCGAAGCCCACATCCGACTACCTGTTGATGGATGTTATTTTAAAATGTTCAATTCCACTTTTGAATCTCAATTAATTTTAAGTGAAGCAGACAGTAAAATAACACCAGTGCCTCCTGAAAGCAGCTATTGAAGTGGTAAGGCAGTCAAAGGTTGGTGGGTTTGCTTACACAACAAAACACACCGGTTAAATGTTTCCTTTTTCTTCGGCAGCCAACATCTTAAGAATACCCACGAGCCCTTGTTGTGGCCATAGCAGCTGGTGTTCCTGAGCTTTCTCATAAACAGCTCTCAGGCATGAGTTGAGGCTTTGTCTGTCTAACACCCCCTCTGAGAAATAAGGAGCGTGTGGGAAATAATGCAAAGACTATAGCTGGAGCTGAATAAGTCCCACTCAGGATTATTCTTCTTCTGCAGCACTAACATTGGTGGGGTTTATGTCTCATAATATAGTTTCCACTGACTCCTGGGACTACAACTGCAACAACAACACTGGAGCTGAAATGATTTAATTAATAGATCATCAGAAAAATTATCTCTTCTTCTTTCGGCTGCTCCCTTTTGGGGTTGCCACGGTGGATCATCTGCCTCCTCTGTCTCACCAACCCCGCATGTCCTTCTTCACTACATCCATGAATCTTCTCTGTGGTCTTCCTCTTTTCCTTCCGCCGGCCACCTCCATATTCAACATGCTTTGTCCACTATATTGACTAGATCACATAAATAATGTGGAATTCAAATTATCAATGTTGGGCTACCAATTATAATAAATAGTGTTTTCTGTTCCTAAATACACTGCTCACAAAATTAGAGGAACGCTGTGAAAACACTTGGATCTCTATACTGATATGAACAGGACAATGAGCAGCCCTGCTTCCTCGCTCTGGTGTCCTGCTGATGGGTTCGTGAACTCCTACAGCCGGTGTCCGACTCTCCTAGATTACCTGCCTGTCTCTTGGAATTTCCTTCATCCTCTTGAGGCTGTGATGGCACATATTGATGTGCCATTCTGGAGGAGGTGGACTACCTGTGCAACCTCTTTAGGGGTGAGGTCACCTCATGCTACCAGTAGAGACGGACCCTAGCCAAATGTAAAAGTGGTGAAAAAATAGAACAGACGCAGAGGGAAGGGCAGCAGTGGCCTCCAGCTCTAAACCCTTCCTGTTTAGGGGGTTGCCTTATTGTTGCCCCTGTAGTGCGCCTGTTGTTAATTTCATTAACACCAGAGCAGCTGAAATTGATTAGCAACCCCCTCAGCTACTTAACTGACCAGATCAATTTCCCAGACATTTAACCGACTTGATTCTACACTGATTAAAAACTATTCCTTTCATTTTGTTTTTTTTTTGAGCGGCATATATGAATTGTGTGCGTTTTCTCGCTACATGCAGTAGTATCAATAATATTTTACTATTTCTGACATTTCATCAAAACTGAGGTCATGATTTTTAGCTGCGGTTGTAAATAAGACGAAGCCTTGAGTTACTACAGAAGTGCACATGTAGACAAAGTGAAAATCCCCATGAGCTACTAGTGTGCGTGTGTTTCACAAATGATCCTGTGGTGCACGTTCAGGTCTGTTCACCCATTCGGGTTTGTGTAGCATTTGCTGACAAGCAGGCGGCTGCTGAGGGCATACAAATGAGCCAGGTGACTGGGTCCCACCACAGCAGCCCAGAGCAGTGTCACAGACAGATGGGAGATATTTGATCAGTGGCTGTAAACCTGCACATACCCTCAGGGAGCCCGGGAGTAAGGCACCCTCCCTTGTGTTTGTGCGAAATAAGGTGGCTGTGTGTTTGGAGCGTGCTGGCCTTTGGATACGTGGGAAGTCAACCGTTGCTAATGCAAAAATCACCTCGCTTTCTTTCCTCGTGCTGCAATCAATGTGTTGTGAAAATGATCTCGTTAAACTAGCTTCCACTTTAGTGAGAAGTTAAAAAATATAGATCAACACTTATATGGATAAAGACTAAAATGAAAAGCAATAAAGAGGAAAACTAAATTGATTAATGAGCACAATAATTAAACACTGACGCAGAAATTCACAGGGATCTACTAAAGCAGCATCAGTGTCTTCTGCATTTTAAATTGTTCAAAGAAACAATATATTCATCTGTCACAATTCTATTAAACTGACAGCTTGTGGGAAAATGACATTCATAAAAAGGTTTTTGATGAATAATTCTGACAACAATGAACATAAGTAAAAACTTTAATCAGCAAAGGCAGGAGGAGCATTTTCGCACGAGCAAAACTTGTCTGTTTCGTGTGCTGAATGCGGTACGGATGTGACGGTAAGGCATAAATCTGAAACAGACTGGCTAGCATAAATACAAATTCGTCATCAATACTTTTTCTTCATATACAAAAATATGGCATTTAAAACAAAAAAAAAAAAAAATCACAATGTTCAGTCGATTCGACAATGCTACAGTAATCTCTTTCAGGATATGTGGGCAGTAAGAACAAACAGAAGCATTACATTTTCAGAAATGAGACCTGGTCACATTTGAGTGCTTTTTGCAATGAAGCCCCACTGGGATAAAAGCTGAATGACAGTTCACATTTTGCTTTTGTTTCACATTAATGAATCAGACAGGAGCCGGATGCATTTTGGCTCAAAAAAAAAAAAACCCAGCAATAATGAAAAATGGGAAAACTCAAAACTCCCTCCCAAAATGCCCTAAAACAGAACTAGTACAACCTTTTTACGGTCAGGATTATGCACATTTAAAGGGTTCATTATCTTTGAGGACGGTTTCAGTGGACGGCACCTTTTCCAGAATGTATAAACTACAAAAAAATAAAATCACAGAGAGCTTCATCTGCTCATGAAAATAAATAATTTCAAGCTAACATTTGCTTTCTGTCTTTCAAGAATGTGGTTTATCCTGAGTTACGTTTCACGTGAAATCTGATAAGTAGCCAAGCGATCAACGAAAATATATTTTTACAAGCATAAACTAAGAGGTTTTTAAGCACTCTCCTCACGGGTGTCAGTCAGTGAAGTGGTTTTGTATAAAAACTATTTCGATAGCAAACCACAAAGATACATACAGTATATGTATAGCTGTGTACACACATATAATTTATATTTACTTCCACACACAAAAGCAAACACACAGAAAATTTGGAAAATAGCCCTATAATCATCTTGCATCATCTATTTATGCATGTGTACCAACATTTGAAAACAAAAAAAAAGGTACAGTGATGTTGCCATCGTATCCCACAGCATTCATCCTGAGGGACCGAGGCACATTCTCTACGCTTTAACGGCCTGGGGTGGTGTTCATTTTGAGGAACAGAGAACCGAGCAGCCGGCTTCATCAGGACTTGTAGTCTGGAGAATAGAGACGGTACCTGGGGCTGCTGTTTAGGGTGGTCCCAGGTAACGTGCGGTTGAAGGAATTTGCTACTGGCGAGTCTAAACCTGAAAGGAAAAACAGAAATAAAGAGAAATGTGCAGAGAAACAGCAAAAAGCATCCACAGCAGAGGTTCTGAGAGCTTCTTGTTGCACACAGGTGTAACGTAGCACTCGGGGTCACATCACCCGCAGTGATACCTGTGTCAATTTTTTACGTGATATAACGTGTCATATTCCGATGTCGCTGCTATAGCAACGCCATGCATACAGTAAATGGCTCCCTAATGCACCCAGGCACATGTGAGCAGTGTGTCAGCACCTGATGGTGGTTTAGCAATAAAGCAAACACAAAAAAACAACATGCATAACTGTGCGGCACTGTGTGCAGCTGTGCATGAAATGGTGCACATTAGAGCCTGTGTGTCACGTGTTTTTATAACCACGGACATCACAGAGCAAACGCCAAGCTCAAAGTTCTGGATACAACTATGACCCAGACCCCAAACAATGGTCCTCAGTGGAAGAGTCCACACTCTCCATCGGGCAAACAAAAGTATGCTTTCTGTTTTCATCAACATTCGCAGGGATAAATTGTCTCCCAGGCTAACAGACTCTGAAGGGAATGGTGGCCAAATTCAAGCTGCGTACCTTTTTATGAATGTATGTTCTAGTCTATTTACAAATACCTGTGGAGTTAAAGTCACGGTGACGTTGCCCTACCTGAGACTGGTGGTGGCGTCCTCTGGATGAAAGCAGGATGATACGTTTGCTCCCGTGGAGTGAACACCGAGTGGAGGACTGCAGGGACGACACATTTACAAACATTAGTGTTTGTGAAGAAGCACAAAAAAACCTCTTAGAAGTCACAAAATGCAGCATCACAGAATAGAAGAGAATAGAATGCCTTTGTCATCCTACAGAATGTACAATGAGATCGGAGATAACTTCAAGTTAACGATTCAAGTTAAAGGCGAACTTAACTTTGAAGAAACTTGTTTCAATCTATCAGACAAACACAAGATGACGCATCAGTGTCAAAATGTTAGAGAAACTGATTTTTAATTATAAAACATGTTATTAACTTTAATTCCTGTAAGTGACTGCAGTTGTTCCAGCATTTGTCCATGCACAAAAGACTCACCTGTGGCCCAAAGTTGACTGACATTTAAGAGCTGATGACTAGAATGCAATTTGCACAGTTATAAAATTATTGTAGACACTGCTCTACCAGTGTCAGTGATCATAAAACAGCTTCACCGTACCCTCAAACTGCTGGTAAGCCTCAAAAATAGAAAAGCCAGATTTTGGAGGGGAAAAATAAAATCAACCTGTATCAAAACGATAGAATGTAGTGTAGAGAGAGAAAAGAGGAGGATAAGCTCAAAGCATGGCACCTCATCTGTCAAAGAAGGTGGTGCATCAGTTATGGCTGCCTTATTGATTTCACCGCTGACAGAAGCAACAGGATGACTGTAGAGGCATACGGGAGCATTCTGTGTGCTGTGATTCAGTCAAATCAAAACTAATTGGTTGCTCTGGATGTACATTTAGGATCACTGAATGGTGAAACGTCCAAAGAGCTTTCAAGATGGAAGTCAAAATATAGCCACATGGTTCATGATTCAAAGCACGGGGACCCCCACAACAAGCTGGAGCTGAGGGTGGATGCAGTGAATGAAGGCGTGGCCTGAGACAGTCAAGGACTGCAGAAAGTTTTTCACAAAATACTGAATATAATATTTTGATGGACACACTTATATGAGCCCTGCAGTCTTACACAGGCTGCATTTACACCACAATAATAGTAATGTTTATTTTTTGTGAGAGGATGTGTTGAAGCACAGAGCTTAAAAAAACAACAAAAAAGTGCAACTGTCCAAAAGTTAAATCCTGCTACATTCCAGGTGCACAAAAGAAATTTAGAGGGCAGGTTGTGACATGATGAAACAGAAAACAAACTAAAGCGAAACCATTGCATAAGTGTTACTTGTTATCACCCAAAATAATCCAGTTATTTAAAGGATGGCTCCAACAGGTCCTCGACTCACGTGAGGCACAGTGATTCCAACAGAAATAATGCGACTCACCGATTATGATGATAGCTGTACCAGCCAGCAGAGCGAACAGGGTGCAGAACATCATCTGGTAGGAGTTTATGAAGCTGTGAAAGGAGTGGCCCCCCTCCATGTAACCAACTGGAGCAGCAGCTGTTGAGAGAGAGAGAGGTGGATGAGATAACAAGCCCATTTGAAATGCTGAAAACACCCCCCCCTCCCCCACTCAGGACACAATATAAGCTGTGGCAGAAAGCATAACAGTGTTGTTACAACAGCGCTGACGTGATATGTGAATAAGAGGGATGGTTACTAAAGATGTGCCACGTCAGTGTTCTCATTTCCTACAGATGTTTGAACCGATTCTGTGATCGTCACTGATTACTGAACAGTACAATTATCTCATTCATATGAACAGCTAATCACACCAACACAATGGAGGAATTTGTTACTTGTCCTTGAAAATGTGTATAATAACACTGACACCTGTCTGTGAATGCTTATGATGATCGTGTCATATCATTCAGTGCAATTTTAATGCAGAAGTTGACATTATTTGGGATGTTATTTTGAAATGTTTGAAACCACCCAGCTACCTTTTCCAGTGACATTACACATAAAATTTACAGTGACATGATCTCGCTGGATTTAGGCTCAGCAGATTCTCATTTTCACTGATAATATCTTACCATGAACTGCATTGGGATCAGTTACGTGAATCAAAGTGACTGGGATGACAAGGCTCTGGTCAGAGGACGTGCTGCTTATGGAAATGGAAGCAGAAACTGCTGCTTGGGGGTCCACAGCACTGACGGTGTACTTGGAGAAACTGGGGAAGCCGCGGTGTACCTCCTTCTCTTGGACAACAATGATGGGAGAAGACGACGCCACCTGAAGACATCACAAAGTGTTGCGTGTATCTAAATTTTATATCTTAGCAAGCTTACTAAAACACGAACCACATAATTTTTTTTTTTTTTACAAACCTCCACATTGGACAGGGCTGCTGTAGGGCCATAAACTGTGATTTCAGCAGATGGGTGCAAGTTTGAGAGCAGCAGCTCAGTCTGGTCTGAATAGAGGCCTGGTTCTATCGGCAATCTGGCACTAACTTGCACCCCAGAGAAGGCACTGCCCTCCAGGCCTGCCTTCACCAGCAGGTTGGTCATGGATATGCTGAGTACACGGGTCTGTTGGTCAGTCATGGGCTGCAAGGTCATGGAGCATGTGTAGAGGCCTGGGGCATTGGGCAGAAGTAAAGGTGATTGTTAAAGATAAACTACTAATGCGTATCTGGAACAAGACCTGACCGTGAATGCCGTCATGCATGTGACCACTAATATGAATCTAGTTACAAAAAAAATTTCCAGGTACATGCAACAAATGTGCATTTTCCCCCTCAGATTTAACTGCAGAAAGGGTCATTTCATAATCATAAGGCTCCATTACAAAATCATTCAACCTTAGCTGACTGGTTACAGCTTTTTACACACATTGTGGATCCCTTCGGAGATAAGCCATCAACTGGGGAGGAGTCCCAAAATCCCAAACACAATTAGATCAGTGATTTCAGGCACCAGGGAGTCTACTGGGTTCAATACATCACCCCGACACCTTTTATAGCCCCTGCTAAATTCATTCTACGGGGAATGCAGATATTGATTATGACTTGTGCCCCCTTTTGCAGCGCACACACAAACGAAAATATGTGCTTTTAATTTATTTATACTTTTTTTTGTATGTAGGAGGGGGGGGGGGTGTCTAAAGTACCTGAAGCTGATGTGAACATCAAAGAATGAACACAAGATAGGATGCGGTGCAATAACCAAATTTGTTAATGCAGCACAGCTTGTATATCATTTTAAAGGAGCCCCTGCTCTGCTCTGACTGAGATCGGTCTCTTACCAATGCTGGCATCAAAGCTGACGTGTGTTTTAAAGACATCATTAGCAGAGAAATCAACAGTATCGCTGGTGAAGCTGAGATGGCAGCTTATAGATGCTTCTGGCTGCAGCTGGGAAATAACTTCAATCTGGTTAGCGGAACAGGTTCCTGCAGTGATGGGCACAATGGAACAAGAAATTTTTGTTACTTAAAAAGAAAAAAAAATAAGACTCATTTAAAACATATGGCTTTATGAATCTTTACTTTCATTAAAAGGAGGAAAAAAAACTGAATCTGCTTTCAAATCTGCACTATAACGCTTTCACTGGCTGCGTTTTAAAGTAATAAAATACTTTAACAACTCCTAACACACAAATAAGTGTGCTGCACTTTGTTTCATCTAAAAAAATAAATTAAAAAATTACTCAGTTGTCTCATTTTCTTTCTTGTTGAGACTTAAATAAGTGCAAAACAATTTTTTGAACTAAAAATGAGTTTAATACCGATGAGGTTGGTTCCCCTCTCTCTGGTTGTCAGGAGCACCTTCGTCTCCTTGCCGTTCCTAACGGGTGTAGCCTGTGCCATAGCTGCTGTTCGTGCAGGAGTTTCCACCACCACCTACAGAGCCACGGAGAAGGAAACAGCAGCTGAAGGAAAATCCAAGGAAGATTTAAATGTGTACACGGAATAATCACATTGAAATTTGCATTCGCTGCTAACTGTTTACATCAATCACGTCAGACTACCAGGGAAGAAAACTCATTAAAATACAGCTGAGCGTTGAACATATCACACCCACTTGTGTCAAAAACTCTCACACTTATAAAAACATCTTCATTCAGCTCATTTTAAAATGCGTGTGAGCTCTTTTCTGATTGAGATAAATACCCAACATAAAAACATTTCTTTACTGCTCTAAAAGCAAACAGTCATTTAAAAATGTGGTCACATTCGAGGGGAACGGGGGAGGGGGCGTGACTGAAGAAGAAAGCCAATTAATCCTTTCCGTGCACCGTGTACAAGAATCCCAATGGCAGCATTTCGCGCACACATATTATGCATAAACTGAGTGTGGTGGAAGCGATGATGGTTTTACAATCCACCTGTTTTCATTCTTATTATGATATTTGGCCAAGGCACTCATGCAATACGATGCACTAGCAGAGGGATAAAAGGTATCAGGAGCAGAAAAAGATCAAAATGCTGCTGCTTGCATAATCAGAACTCTGTTTATCATTGCATTCATTAAAGCTATGACTAAACAAGATACACCAGGCTGCATTTTGAACTCCCTCATACAGCCCATCAGTAAGGTCACCTACACAACATACCTCTCTGTATGTTTTCAAAATACCAGGTATCTCATAGTACACAGTGACTGTCCCAGAGTCTCGTGCCACAGCTGCTCCACTTTTAGGATCCACCTGAAGAACACCATCTGCAGAGGAGCTCCAAGTGCCATGAGCACCTACAGGACAGGCCAAATATTGTCCATTAAAAAAAAATTGTCAACTTCACTTAATAAAATTAATAAATAACTTAAGAGGTAATCATTTCAGTGGACTTGCATAAAAAAATGATACAGTATTTGTGATATTTTAAACACTCAGATCTTTTACCACTGGGGTTGGTTAACTGGATATTGAAGCAGACCACATCTCCCACCACCAGTTTGTTGGCCTCGTCCATTTGGATGGCATGACCAACAGGAATTGGAACGTAGTCTGCCACGCCCATGTTTTCGCTGTCCCAAACTGCAACAAGGGTGAGTCCTACATTGACAGTTCTCACCGTGAGGGTGTGATTACCAGGCCCGACCCCAACCTGCACAAGATCATCTCTAAAGAAAAGAACATATACAGATTTAATTATGACATCATCTGTACATGTTACTGTTAAGATATTAGCAGGTTTTTGTTTTGTTTTTATTTTTTAAATATCCAGGAAATCTTCTAACTCCTGCCCTATTTATCAGTTCCTCTAAAACAAAAACAGGCCTAATTTTTCAGTGTGCTTCAAATCAAACTTGTTAGAAAGAAATGGGACCAAACAGCTCCAGCTTCACATACAGGTAAAATCGACTCTTTGGGGAATGAGTAGAATTTTATCACAGGCCAACAATCATAATTTCGCTACTTTCTCCCTAAAATCATCTGTCAGCAGCAGGAGGAAACGGGTAATAGAATCAATTTATTGTGTAACCAGGTGAGGGAATCCCTCATTGAAAGAAATGCAGCAGTGCTCTGCCCAACACACATTCATTTGCCATGCTCACTCAGGCGTTAGAAACTTGTTCTGAAACTCAGGTTGAAAGAACAGCCCTCTAAATTAATCCAATTAACTCCTTATGGAGTCTGACACTAAATGTTGTTGTGACCTCAACTGCTCTGGTTGGACTGTACAGAGATGAATGCACACAGTATGAGTCGAGAGCGGTAGTGGAGTAGTGTAGTGCATCTCAGCAGAGGCCAAGTATTTAAAAAAAATGTTGTTTGTATAAGAAGATGCAGAGTTGAGCCAAACATTATGACGACCATCTGGCTAATAAGCTGTTGCTCCTTTACCTGCAGTTAAAGCACCTGTTTGACACTGAAGGGTGGACTCAAAATGTTATTTAAAAGCACACTTTCACACCAGAACCTTAGTGGCAGGTCCTTTAAGTTTTACAAGTTGTGAGTTGGAGCTGCCACCAGGCACTGGCCGCTGCTCACGAGAGCAGGGAGCACGTCATGTGTTACCACTTTGCCAAGATCCGCAAGAAGACCCCAACTGTCACTCTCAGGTGGGAATAAATTGGTTATATAATGATTCGTCAACGTAATCGATGATCTCGACTACAAAGATTTGTAGTGAAATATTAATGTCGAGGCACCATATTCTAAAACCACGTGGACAGTATTGCCTCCATTGTCTGCCAATAACAATACTAACAAATAAAGTAATGTGACCAACATGACGATGGCGGAACAGAGAGGGTGGAGAAAATGAAGGAAAATCAAGAGACTGTCAAAGGTGTGGGAGCATTTCACAGGAAACAAGAATAAAGTTGAATGCAGACTGTCCAAAGCAGAGCTTTCTTTCCACAGCTGCATCACTGCAATGAGCGTTTACAGCAGCACCCTGCAGCTGTGACATCAGCTCTGGGTGGGTACGTTTTGGAGGGTTAGTGCACAGTGTTGATATCCTGTTAATGTTTGTACAGTAATGTTTCTGTTAGTTTAGTTATTGGAAACAAGGTCTCATGAATGATGTTTGCTAAGCAGCACCATTTCAGTAAGTTAACTGATGAGTGAAGGACAATAGGAGCAGCTATGTTGTCCTTCCTTGCATTAATGTTAGCGTTCAAGCCGAATGGTAAAAATCTTAATGAACTGAATCATCTGTAAAGTTTCCAGCTTTTTTGGATGGGAAAAATCTTTTTGATTTAATATGAAGCCTAATTTGAACTTTGGACATTTTTATTTACTTATTTGCACATTAAATTTTCATTTAAAAATAAAATATTGCATTTACTTTAATGTGCATTGGTTATTTGATACTTATTGTGATGGTCACATTAATGTTAAAAATACATTAGATTAGGCTTGAACAGGTGAGGTCAGACTGAAATAACTGTTGACTAATAAAAAAATAATTCACAGATTAGTCAACTACCAAAATAATCTTTAGCTGCAGCCCTAACTGGTTAGGATTTTCAGGAAAAACCCAGGAAGCACCAAGGATCAAGCCTGCCATGAATTGGAAACTGCTGGAACACCAGTGTCACTGGCCACAAAGGGTGCTGACTGAAATTTGCAGCTGCATATACAGATAAGCCAAATCCCAAGATTTATTGTGATATAAGTCAAAGGTTTACCTATTTGACCACAATGACATGGCGTATGTTTGGATGGCTCTCAAACCCAAGAACACTGTACCACTGTACTGTCAAGCATGGTAGTGGTAGCATCATGTTCTGGGGCTGTTTAGCCATCAGTGGTAGTGGTACACCGCACTAACAGTTAGATACAGTTGGATGTCCCAACAGGACAATGATCCCAAAGACACATCAAAACTGATTTTGGAATGGAGCCTAACAACCCTACTAAAAATTTGGTGACTGTGCTTAAAATCTGGGCCCGTACCAGGAAACCAACCAATTTAAATGAACTCTACCAATTCTACCAAGAAGAGTGGTCAAATATGGTAAATGGACTAGTTCTTATACAACGCTTTTCGTTTCTAACTGAGCACTCATTCAACACGTTCACCCATTCATAACTAAGCTAAGTGCTTATTATCTAACATTCACACTCCAACATTTTCGTATGAGAGCAACTTGGGGTTCAGTATCTTGCCCAAAGATACTTTGGCACACAGCTCAGAATCGAACTGCCAACCTTCCGATTAGTAGGTGACCAAATATTAGTGAAGATCTGTGTGTACTTTTGGCCCTGTTTGGATGAGAGAAAATCCAAAATAAACTCAAAAGGTGTACACCCAACTCTTGCTTGTTTAAAGTCACTAAAGATGTATGCTATAGAACAATTTCACACTGGGGAAAAAAGCAGTTAAAAAAAAATAAATCACTAAAAGCCCAAAATTACCACGACATTCATACCCATATAAACCTTTGACAACTATACAGATTTGCTGTTATGATGACTAGCAACCTCTAAGCACCTAGTTAAAATGACCCATTTTGGCATTTGCATTGTATAATTTTTATTTCATGCCAAATGCACAAAACTTGATTTATGCACTATGATATATATATATTAGGAGTGGGACTTTATTGCGTTAATTTAGATTAATTACAGGCAAAATAATTAAAAATTGCATTGGAATGTTTCTCAGTGCACGAGTTCTAGGCACACAGATTATATCGATGCACAATATGATGAGCATGATGATTTGAATACCGTACAAGAAATTTCCAGATTGAAGTACAAACAAAAATGCTGTTATTTGCACTTAATGGAGGAAGCAGTTTGCTTCTCACAGGAGCACTTACACCCTTCGTTACCACCTCAACGCAAAACATGTTGAGGCTAGAGCGCAGGTCAGTACTATTAACTTAGTTAGTACGGGCAAACGGTGTCATCAGTCAACACTCAACGACATGTCGGGGTTCAAATTCAGAAACAAAATGTCAAAGTCCATGTCAGGCAAACTGACCAATTCACTGGCGAGATGGATTGCTGTGGACTGTAGACCACTCTGTTGTGTATTCATCCATCAACCAAACTTAAGCTAATATTTCTCATATTAAATATTGAAATGCGATTAAAATGTGATTCATTTTGATTAATTAATTACAACGCTTCTAATTAATTAGATTATATACACACACATTTGAATGACCTATTTTTCTGTCTTTACAACACCTTATGAAACCACTTTGTTTCCATTTCAGAACAATTTACATACATAAAAGCTGAGTTATACATGCTATAACATCATGCTCCATTCAGTCACCTAGCAGTTGGCTACAAGGACCCATATCTTGCATTTATGCACCTATAACACCTTATGAGAATGTGATATGATTTTCATTTCACAGCCAACAGCACAAAGAGAACAAATACAAACCAGTAAATAAAGTACACAGAAATGCTGTTGAGAAAATTGTTGGATAAATTGCTTTTAATGAAAATAAAGTTCATAAATGGGTGAGAGGTTTGTGAGATAACATGACTTGTTGTGCAGTATTTAAAAATAAATGGAGACATTAGCTCACACGGGTCTGGGTGAGGACGCATAAAGCAAACACTCAAAGAAAGACCTTGCTTTTTCCTCTAGAAATAAAGACCAGAACAGAAGGCAAATAGCTTTTCAAGCTTTGGGATATTAAACAAACAGAAAAATAACTCTTCTTCACTCCATCAAGAAGTCATGTTTCAATCTGAGAGTCACACCGTTTATGAATGCATAATTTATGTCAATAATTGACAGAAACCGCTGAAGTATAATGAGAATTGTTAAAGAACCCATAGGTTGCTTAGTCACTGACCTGTTTGTGGTGAATGTGAGCTGGGAGTTGGAGCTGTGCATTGTCTCTCCAGTGCTGGCATGAAAGTGGACAGTAAAGGTGAGTACAGTTCCCAGAGGGAAAGCCTTCAGGTTCTCTTTAGTGTTTGTGTAGAGCACCGGACTGGTACTGAAGCGCAGATAGGACACAGGCACCACCTGAAGAATAACATTTGTGTCGCAATCAGTAACTGCAGCAAGATGTCAGGTGCCACTTCAAAGCCCTGTGCTGTTGCTAATAGTTACAGAGTGGCTATACCAATTTCACTACAGGCCAGTTCTCAGCGAGCAGAACAATAAAAGGCAGCACATCGTTCGGTTTGGCATACGACACACAGTTACCACTCAATTATTTTACAGAGATTCTATAAAGAAATCTGACAGCAGAATCTCTCTCTTGTGTCCTTACCAGGCACTAATGGGGAAAAAAGCTGTAATTGTTTTTAAAATAAAAATCAGCAAAAAATAAAAATAAAATGTTTTTTTAAAAAAATAGTTTAATACAAGCCATATCATGTAAAAATATAAATGTAGAGAAAAACACATAGGTTCTCAGCTTGCTTGTGCCGAAATTCCTCAAAGCTGTGAAGCAAAAGTATTAGATCACAGAAAAAAACTGTATACTGCTATGCACAGTTAACTGGTTAATTTTGGTCAATCAAGGTTTAAGCAGTCGGACTGCACACAGCGTTTGACAGGAGGTCAGAAGACACGTTTTATAGTCGATATCCACATGTTTAATCCATGAATCTCAAACACTTTTCCTGTGGTCGCTCTTAAACTGACCTTCACAGCGAGGATGAGAGTTTGATTGACACCAAAGTTCTCTTGTGAGGTGATCAGCAGAGAAGAGATGCCAGTGAGAGAGCCAGAGAAGAGGAAGCCCTTATCATCTACTTGAGCAATAACAACCTGGTCAGGGCTATCCAGCATTCGATAGGCGAGAGCACCCACACCATCCCTATTGGACAAGAGAGAAACAACAACAACACATGTTTGTTTGTTACATTTTTCTACATGCTATAGATTACTGAAGTGACATTTTTCACATGTATTATGATTAAAACTCACCTGTTAGTCTGGAGTCTAAGAGCTGAGTTCGGAGCCATCAGTAGCTCCCCGGCCGCTACTTTAGGATTAAGCATGTGCAGCTTGTCATAGACCTTGATCAAAGCAAAATGTTGAAACTCCAATTATGCGAGAGCCTTAATCATTCTTTGATGTTTCTTCACTAGTGACATGTCATAGTTTAATACAATTTGAAGTCAGATGCATTCTGCTCCAAATAAACTGCAGTGTTATCAGATTTTTTTTATAAAAGCTCAGCAATTTCAGCGCTCTGCTGCCTTAAATGCCAGTTTTCCCCATTATAAAGCAGCAGCAGGGGACGCAGTCAAGATATGCAAAGAGCTTCATTATAGGGATATTTATAAAACATTTAAAAACAAGGTATTTATGATACAGTTGCTCTGGACTGACAGATATATTTGCTTACACAGGTCAATAAAACATGAGCTGTAGCCACGGTGCTGTACCTGAATCTGGATCTCATCACTGAGCTCCTGCAGACTGTTCACAAGTTGCTGTGCCTTAGGGTCAGAAACTCTGAGAACCACCTTCAGCCCTGTCCGCCCTCGTGTTCTTCCAGTCACCATCATGCCAAAGTTATGCTCTGTCTGAAGCTCCACATTAGCCTGGATAAGACAAGGACCATTATGAGCTTGGCAAAAATAGATGCAGCAAATCAAATCAAGAGGCAACAGTGATGAGGAAGCGGGGACAAAGCAGGGGGCTGACAAGGAAACGGAGACAAAGCAGATGCTGGTTTTTAAAAGCACAGTGAAATGGAGGGACAGCAGTTCTGAAGTAAATCTAATCAGAATGACCAAAGAGAGATGGCAGCCAAAAATTAAAATCGCATCCGGTAACAAATGAAGTGCAGGGTACCTCGATGTGCCTTGGCTGGACATCCAGGATGTCTCTCTTAGTGGTAGACCAGTGGAAGGTGAAACCAGGTAGTACACTGCCAAACGAGAAGGGTGTCTGACTACTGGTCAGACCCATCACATATACAGGCATCTAGAAAAGGAAAGAAGATTTATAAATACACGTGTTTAGATTTCAGTATAAAAAGCTCTGGGTAGACTCTAATCGAACAATGATTTGATTTTGAGTCGGTCGCAGAGAATGAAGAATAAAACGTTCAAACCTGCGCTCCCGTCTCCATTCTTGTAATAGGTGCTCTGATTCGAATGGCAGTCAAAACCACAACCTCCACTTCTACTTGATCCTGAGGAAACAAAACAAATGTCTTATGTGCAAATTCCACACAAGCATTACACTGTTCAATACCACTGATATACACTTACCTGAGACACAACAACTAGCTTCCCAGTCTCCGCATCAACAGCTTGGACCAGTCCAGTCACAGAAACGTTACCGATGGCAATACCTCTGACATGGCCCATTGCATTAACAGAAGCTACTTCCTCATTGGAAATGGAAAACAGGATATTGGACTGAGGCTGGGGGCCACCTTCAGATGTAATCTGTAAAGAGCAGCATGAATGAAAAGGAAGAGTTTAAATAAAATAAAACAAATGTCAACACTTCAAGGGATCTTGACTAGTGGCTCCATAGGAAAGCAGTTTACACATTGGCCTGACAACCAAAATATTCCTGGTGTAATCCTGGGAGGAAACAAATCCCTTTGGGGTTGTATCAGGAGGAGCATCTGATGTTAAAACCTGATACAACCCCAAAGGGATTTGTT
>VOQJ01019781.1:0-13472 GCA_015052665.1 Apistogramma diplotaenia
TTAACAGGTTACAAGTGCAAAGCAAACAGGAACATTTTTTAATGCTGCGTTTACAAGAACTGCTTTTTATCATTTGCTCTGGCAATAATGAAGCAAATAAACTATTTCCTAGTTTTTGCACATAAATAAGTCCTCAGGTGTTCGCAGTGCTCGGTCAGCTGCGACCCTTCACGCACTTTCAAGAATGAAACAATGCAGAGTTCATAGTACGACTCAGTAATTACTGCACAGTTTTTAATTAAATATGTTACTTACTGGGGTTAGGTTAATTGGCAACTCCAAATTGCCCATAGGTATGAATGTGAGTGTGAATGGTTGTCTGTGTCTCTGTGTGTTGGCCCTGCGACAGGCTGGCGACCTGTACAGGGTGTACCCTGCTTCTCGCCCTATGTGAGCTGGGATAGGCTCCAGCCCCCCCGCGACCCCAAACGGGATAAGCGGTTGAGAATGGATGGATGGATGTTGTATTTTTAGCCGTTTGTTTAAATTGGGGCACTTCTGCTAAGGTGTGTTAGACCGCATCAAAGTTGTTCAGTCAAATAGGCTCAAATTCCAAGATGTTTAATAAATGAGATAAAAACCGTTTTTCTGAGTTAATTTGTTAAATATCTGGGAAATTAAGCAAAATCCTTTTCGTTAAAATGTTTTGTGAAGTAACGAGATAATCCCAGAAGAGCTTCTACTCAGTGCAGTTACAGCTGAATTGATTTCAGTGTGATGTATGTGGAGGCCTCTGAGCGGTGCGTTATCCGACCTCACACAGGTGAGTCAGCAGAGGCTCCTGTGATGAGCAGATGTCTGTTTAAATGAGTGGCACTTACCTGCTGTTTGCCATGTTTGACTTTTAGAGCCAGAAGTATTCAGACAGGAAACTGTACAGTTGAGATTCACAGGTAAATCTACCTGCCAGTTAGTGGCAACAGCAGCAGAGTAATAACATAAGACTTCTTGGTGGCCTCTCAGTAAGTCACGTTGTTTTTAGCTGAGACTTTTTCTATTGTCACTGCCAGGGGTTCAGCCAGGCTTCGTCCTATATCCTGATTGGTTCACTTCACTGTCTGTATTGAAGTTGGACCAATGGGCCGCCTCCTCTGAATTGTGGGCTGTCTCTTGGAAAAAAGGAAAAATATCCAACGGCATCGGGCCTGATTACCAGTCCAGCCGTGGGTTTAACCCGGTTTATGGGTCACTGTTTCTGTTTATCATGGCATTGTTCTTTAGAGGGGGGGTCAGTAACAGAAACAGGTTTCTTCATGGTTTGGAAAAGCTTTAATTATTCATTAAAAACAAAGGTGTTGGTGTTATGATGAGCTCACCTGTGATGCAGGTGGTTCCTGCTCGACCCATTAAACTTCACACACTTGTTCACCGACTTTGACCCCCCCCCCCCTCCACAAACAGCTGGTTTTAATGTTTTTTTGTAAGCTCAGTGGAAACAAACAGGTGATGATGTGAAACATGGTTTAAAAGAAGAGTTGGATTAGTTTATGCTGCCTGAGAGCTTCGGGAGCATTTAACAGAAATGTTTCAGGTGAGCATGTTCTGACTCACCTGCGGAGGATCCCAGACCAGTCGAGCAGCAGACTAACCAATCATGTCACTGCCATGTTGTTAAGCTGCCTTTGTTGCCTTTCAGATTGAGATGTGCACAGTGACATCGAAGCCTGACGTGTCCAAGTTTGAGCATTAAGAGAAACAGAGTTAGCTTTCAAACATGTCCAAGAACATATTAGGACGTGTTTTCCACCAGGTTCAGCTGTGCCGTCTCTGCCTGTCAGTGGAAAATGTTTCATTTAATACTGGAGAACCTGTTCTTGGTGACTCTGCCATCAGAACCTTTGGGTTACCTGTGTCCTTTATTTGACTCATATTAAATGTTGACTTCTCTGTTCTACAGGTAAACCCATATTTTCAGTTGACATACACCCCGATGGGACAAAATTTGCAACTGGGGGCCAAGGTAAGGGCGATACCCTTCAGGATCCTTTTTAAAGCCTTTCCAGAGTTCAGTATTCCAGCACATGTTTCAGCTCCCATCGGTCCTGCAGCAGTGGGAGCATGTTGTGCTGTTTTCTCCTGCTCAGGAGCTGCTCCCTCACCTGCTGCTCCTGTTAAAATGCATGGATTTGTTTCCAGGGGAGGATTCGGGGAAGGTGATGATCTGGAACATGGCGCCGGTCCTCAGAGAGGAGGATGAGAAGAATGAGAATATTCCCAAAATGCTTTGCCAGATGGACAATCACCTAGGTAACCAACATTTCTGTGTAGGTTTGATGAATCCAGGTTCACACTGCATGATTTTAACTGACTTATAGTCAGTTTCCTGCTTTGCTGGAATCGACCCGAGTGGGCGGAGCCTAAACACCAGACTACTCAAAAACATCCACGTTTAGTCCCGTTCAATAATCCAGTGAATTTAAACTAAAAAAGGCCAGTTAATAAGTATCTAAATATAACAGTGAAGCTTAATATGAAACAGTAAGAGGCTCGATACAAACGGGGCTGAGAAAGTAAACGTCTCCAGAGTTTAAGATTCAAAATGTAATTTGGGGCAAAAATGACGATTACAAACAGTATTTACAGAACATCACCAGTTGTTTTAGTCCTTTCATACATTTATGAATAAAGAACAAATATGAACCCAGCTGCAGGTGCTGCTGTCATCCACCACAAACCGCTCACACTGTGTGTTTGTGTGTCTGTGTGTCTGCAGCCTGCGTGAACTGTGTGCGCTGGTCCAATAACGGCCTGTACCTGGCCTCCGGGGGGGACGACAAGCTGGTCATGGTGTGGAAGAGAGCTGCGTACGTACCCACTCACACCTACAGAGAGCCAAACAGGACGTTTCCATAGTGACTGAGCTAAAAGCAGACCACCCCCCCCCACACACACACACATATACACACACACATTAGAGTGCATCAGATTAACGTGATCAACAGTTACACTCGTAACTCTTCCATGAACCTGATTAAATGATTGGAGGAATCAAAGGGGGGGGGGTCGTCTGCAGCTGTTGGATGATCTGCCGCAGCCACTGGGGGGGTCCACAGCATATGCCATACCTGTGGGGGGGTGTAACACTGGGCATCTCTGATTATTTAGCACAGTGTTTCCTGCACACCAGTTACCAGCAGGCACAGACACCTCGTGGACCTCCGTCACTAACCCTTAGGCTGCAATCAGACCGACCAGAACTTGCAGGTGGATGTGTGGTCCAGGTGTTGGAGGGAGGAGCAGAGGCAGTGGAAGAAGATGCGTTTAAATACCTGAGGTCGACCATCCAAAGCAACAAGAGAGGTGAAGAAGTCAGGCAGGGTGGAGATGAGTGTCGGGGGTTTGGAGGTGGTGCCACTAACAACATGAAACAGGAAGTGGCAGATCTTAAAGTTTTCAGTGGTAGTGAGCAGGAGATGGCAAAGCAGCAGCTCAGGGTGAGTGTTTAGCAGACAAAGTCAGAGACGAGGGCTGAGAGGGTTCGAGTGTTGAATGTGGAGCTGCCCGGCAGGAGGAAAAGAGGAAGACCACAGAGAAAGGATGGAGTGAGGTGGAGGATCCTCTGTGGCTGCAGCTGAGAGGAGATTCATTTATGCACTTTATTCTCCCACAGATAATATTTTGAAGTCGGTGTTTAATCGGTGGTTTCCCTGCAGGTTCATTGGACCGAGCACAGTGTTTGGGTCCAGCAGCAAGCTGGCCAATGTGGAGCAGTGGAGGTGTGTCACCATCCTGAGGAACCACACCGGAGGTAAAGACCGTCAGAGGTTTTAGATGCAGACATACAGCAGTCGTCTTTCATGACGTCGCTGTGCTTCTCTCGCAGATGTGATGGATGTGGCGTGGTCTCCTCACGACGTGTGGCTGGCCTCCTGCAGTGTGGATAACACCATCGTGATCTGGAATGCTCGTAAATTCCCAGGTCGGCTACAGTTTGACTCTGGAAACTAGAAATGCCTGTATTTATCAAAGTGCTTTGATCTGAACAACCTTTCTGCACACGCTGCAACAGAGATGGTCACGACTCTGCGAGGACACACCGGCCTGGTTAAAGGCCTCACGTGGGATCCAGTAGGGAAATACATCGCCTCCCAGGCTGATGACCACAGCCTCAAAGTGTGGAGGACGGTGGACTGGCAGCTGGAGGCCAACATCACCAAACCCTTCAATGAGGTAGAGGAGCTGGCCCTCCGCTCTGACTGGAACCTGTTGTATTGTGTTTCCAACAGTTCAGTGATTTTCCTCCTCTCGCTGTCCCAGTGCGGTGGGACGACCCACGTCCTGCGTCTGTCCTGGTCTCCAGACGGTCAGTACCTGGTGTCGGCTCACGCCATGAACAACTCTGGCCCCACCGCTCAGATCGTAGAGAGGGACGGCTGGAAGACCAACATGGACTTTGTGGGCCATCGTAAAGCCGTGACTGTGGTGGTGAGGATGTGTTGGTGTAGTGTTGTGTGGTTCGTCCCTTAAAATTTGTAGGAGAGTCTTCTTGACGGATCTGCTTTGTCTCCAGAAATTCAACCCAAAGATCTTCAAGAAGAAGCAGAAGAACGGCAGCTCTCCGAAGCCCAGCTGTCCGTACTGCTGCTGCGCCGTGGGCAGCAAAGACCGCTCGCTGTCCGTCTGGGTCGGTGACGTTTCCGTAGCAACACACACACGTTAGCAGCCTTGTCCTTGGTCATGTGATGAGTATTGATGCCCCTGTGGGGGCAGCTTCTTAACCCATCTGTCTCCTGTGCTCCAGCTCACCTCACTGAAGCGCCCTCTTGTGGTCATCCACGATCTCTTTGATAAATCCATTATGGACATTTCCTGGTGAGTTAAGGCATCGTGCAGTTTACCAGCCTGAGGTCTCTGCAGTCATTGTGTCAGTGTGGGGGGCTGTTTTAGTATAGCAATGGTGTGTAGAGGCTCATTAAGCATTGCTGTAATGGTAGATCCTTGATCTGTGCTCACCAGGACATTGACTGGTCTGGGAATGTTGGTTTGCTCGATGGATGGCACGGTGGCCTATCTGGACTTCTCCCTGGACGAGCTGGGAGACCCGCTGAGTGAGGAGGAGAAGGTAAGAAGCTTCTGGTTGGTGTTGCAGCTCAGTTTAAACGAGTCCGGTTTAGGACATGATACTGGTCCAAGGCCGGCTGCCATGGTTGTTTTCACTGGGACTCAGCAGGTCGCTCAGTTACTTCCATCCGTCCGGTTCAGCGAGGGGCCGAACTGCTGCCCAGAGTCTCTTGATTTCTCCAAGGCCAATCAGAAGCGATCCCGTTACCAAAAAGACGAGCATGTATATGTTGTCCACGTCCTCCACCGACAGGACGGTAAGACGAAAGGGTCTCCACACGCTGCACGAGTCGGTGACGAGTCCGACCGGGTCCACTGGGACAGGCGGGCCTCCGTTTGCCAAATCCGTGGTTTTCGTTCTGGTTCGGACGATGTGTGATGTGCAGCAGAGCCGGGACGGTGGGGGGAGGCCAGGAGAGAACGCTCCAGATATCACTGACAGCCTGAAGCTCAGGAGCGCCACCTATTGGCTGATTAGCAGCAAAGCTTGGCTGCAGGGACTTCACTGGGTTTATTTACTTATGAGAGGTTTGGAGCCCAGAAGATAAGATTATTTTGAGTTCTGTTCTAGCAGAGTATGGACCTGAATATTTAATAGTTCCACTTTAACTCCAAGTCGTCTTCTCGTTCATTTGTTAATAATAAACTCGAAGATTCAAATGTTCCATTTTTCTTAGCCGTAGGAGGCACTTTTGTTTTGGGTTCTTGCTTGAATGTGGCTCCTCACTCGTTTCAAACTTCCCTTCTTTTGACCAACAGAACAGCATCCATCAGAACATCTATGGGAAGAGTCTGGCAATAACCAGCACCGAGGCTCAGCTCTCCACCACCATCATCGAGAACCCCGAGATGCTCAAGTATCAGCAGGAGCGACAGAGTTCGGCCCAGGCCGGCTCAGGACCAGGCGGAGCCGGGCCGGAGTCCTCAGCACCCAAACTCAACAGTGTGATGAACGGAGAGTCTCTGGAGGACATTAGGAAGGTAGATGGAGCATCCGCCTCTGAAGTGCTGTGGACTTAGAGTATGAAAGGGTTGGTCCATGATGTTCCTTCATCAGTCAGTGGTTGTTGGGATCAGCAGCATCAGATGTCTCAGCAGACGAGCTCAGTGATGCTGAAGTGAAGTTTACAGAAAGTCTCCAATAATCATCTAAACAACATCTGCAGCTGCATGAGTTTGGAGACCTTTGTGGCTTCATTGATCTGAAACCTTTAGCACTAATTATTGGAGCACAGAATTTGTTTTTAAGCTCATTGACCTTTGACCTATAGGTGAATCCAATCACGAGAAAGGGTTCAGGGGGCCAGCTGTTCCTCCTCCTTCATCTTCATCAAGAGCAGCAGCATGGAGCCTCAGAGCGTCCTGGTTCAGGGGACACTAAGAGATTCCAGCTGTCAGGTTCCACTGTGAGGAACATAGTGAGGAACTGAAGACCACACAGTTCTAGTTAAGGCCCACAGTGGCAGCCAAGGAACATCTCAGAGAGGCAGAGGAGGAGCATGGTGAGAACAGTGAAGCCACAGAGCAGCTCCAAAGGCCTCCAACATCATCTTGCTGCAGATGGAGTCACTGTTCAGCTACAAGCAGAGGCTGTATGGGAGATGCAGAAGAAGCTGCTGTGGACTGATGGACCTGAGTTATTGGGACATAACAAAGGCGGGATGCATGGTGGGAAAAGAACATTCCAAGACAAACATCTGCTCCCACAGGAACGTTTGGTGGATCCGTCCTGCTGTGGGGAACACTGCTGAAGGCTCACATGGACTCAGTCAGTATCAGCAGGTTCTTGAGAACAAGAATCATCAGAGCTGAAGTTCTTCTGGGGCTGGATCCTTCAGACCCCAAACACTGCTCAGCATCTACCCAGGCCTCCATGCAGGGGACCAACCTCAGCCCCACACCTGAACATTACTGAGCATCTGTGGTGGGATTTAAACCATCAGACTGACTGAACTGGAGCTGCAGTTGTTCCTGCAGGAGCACAAACTGAAACTTCATTTAGTTTAAATAATTATTGCTGTGAACTTCACTTCTGAAGCATCACTGTGTTCGTCTGCTGGTTTATTTCACTGATGATCCCAACAACCAAGATTTATGGAGGAAACTCATGGAAATGATCCCGAAGGTTTCATGCCTCTGTCAGAGTTCGGGTTTGCTTAGTGATTAACGTCTTTAACCTTTGGGAGGTTCGGGTGGGAGCACATCTGAGCTCTGATTCTTACACTTATTGGACACAATAATAAACATCTGTGGGTGTTCGATGTGTATTCATGCGTCGTTTTCATCTGCAGAATCTTCTGAAGAAGCAGGTGGAAACCAGAACAGCAGATGGCAGGAGGAGGATCACGCCGCTCTGCATCGCTCAGCTGGACACGGGGTGAGCCCTGCTTTCAGCCTCAGCACCTCCATGGAACTGGAGTAGCTCGTTAGAAGCCTCGTTAGGCAAACTGTGATGATTCTGGTGAAAATTATTCCTGACCAGCAGCAGTCCGTCACTGTCCCTTCTCTCTCTCCAGGGATTTTTCCCCGGCTCTGTTCAACAGCGTTCCCATCCTGCCCTCGGGTTCATCCATGTCCAGCCAGCTCACCCCCCAGCTCAGCTCCGACTCCAGCCCAGGACAGGCCTCCTCTATGGGGCTTAAGCCCACACACGACCCCATGCTTACCTCCCCTCCTCCCAACAGTGCTGCAAAGGCCCTGGAGGACAACAGTGACGGGTACGGAGACCAACGGAGTTCGTTGTTTCTCTTTAACTTCCCTCTTGACATCTTCTCTTTCCCTCCTTGGTTCTAGTGTCAAGTCCGGTCTGCTGCTCACCTCTGCCTCCAAGATTGAGCCAATGAAAGCTCTGGACTCCAGGTTCACAGAGAGGTCAAAGGCCACCCCAGGTGTGACAGCTGCCATCGCCTCCACTGCTGGACTCACGCCGTTGGACAGGTGAGTTCCTGTGTACAGGTGAACGTGTTAAACACGACGACAACCTCACGGCGTTTCACGTGTTGTTCAGTAGCAGGCCGAAGGACGGCGTCTCCGCCCAGAAGGAGGCAAAGACCAAAGAGGAGACCAGCAGCGACAGCGAGGACAAGATGGCCGCCATCAACAAGAACCTGGCGTTCGGCAAGAGGAAACCCGAGCTGCTGCTGGACGGAGCAGAGGTGGTGGAGAAGAGGAAGAAGGGGCGGCCCAGGAAGGAGAAGATGGCTGCTTCGATAGCCCCGCCCTTCACTCAGGTAGAGCACAGATGCAGCAGCTGAACATCTGCTGCTGTGAGCTCCTCTGGTGCTGATGGACCGATTAACCGTGGATGCACTTTCTCTTCATGCCAGATCACTCCTCCATCAGAGCGGGAGCCCAGCAGGGCGGCAGCTCCTCCAGCTCCCGTCGCTGTTCTCAAACTGCCAACGCCAAGTACCCAGAAGGCCTTCAGCCTGCAGGTAGCTCCCTCTGGGTTTATCCAGTCCCAACTGCTCCTCCAGCAGAACAGGGTTTGTGTTGTGCTCTTCGCCAACGAGCTTTGAAGTAGATCCGTTTGGCTTCGCTTGTGGCACACTTACAGAGGCGGATGTGCATATAATCACGGTTTAGTCAGACGAGGTCGTGCAGGTACGTGTAGGGCTGGGCGATAAAACGATAACGATATGTATCGTCATAGACACCTAATCAATATCAATAGAAAATGCGCTCGATAGAACGTTCGATTTTTTTTATTGGAATAAACCAGAGCAAAGATTCGCTTTAAATGCACCGGCTTGTGAAGCAGGATTGGTTGGTCGGTCCTCTGGTGCCTAGCAACGTATGGAGTGACACGTTAATAGCCAATCATGGAGCAGCATCAGACCTCGTTATCTCGTGCCCTCTTGTTTGTGTGAGAAGTGGAATAATACGATAAAGAAGCCAAGGGACTGCAGATTGTCGTCGAGTGTTTTTCATGGCTGTGGTGCCATTTCTGAGGAAGGTTACATTTGAAATAAATGTTTAAATAATGTTGAAATAAACTGTTTAAATGTAGCATATTTTTCTACTAGTCCTTATTTTAAATAGGTCATAAAATATCAATAATTATCTGTATCGACCGATATGAAGGACTTGTATCGTGATACAGTTTTTAGCCATATCGCGCCCCCCCCCCCCACAGCAAAGTGCACTGACTTTTGCACAGGATCAGAGCGTTTCTGCACACGTGTCAGTAAAAGTGACCTTTGAATGGCTCCATAATGTGAACAGAGCAGCTTCTATCTGACCACAGCGATGCTGTATAAGACACATGTGCCTGTATGTGCAGGTGAGCATGGAGCCCTCGGTGTTCCTGGAGGTGGAGAACGAGGTGTCCATGGTTGCAGGTTCGAAGCTCAGCCAGCTGCGATGCTCCAGGGATGGACGAGACTGGAACACGCTCCTGCCCAGCTCCGTGGTTGTTGCAGCAGGCAGCAGGTAGGAGGCGCCGCTGAGATGGAAGCTGTAGTTATGCTTGGATTGATTTTAAAATGTCAGCTTCAGAGGTTTGAGGGGTCAGGAAATAAAGATAAAATGAGGAGGGAATCCTCCCCGGGAAGGCTGGGAACGCTCTGCTGCCTCATATTTAGGCTGTGAAATAAAGCAGGAACAGGAAGTGAAATGTGATCTTCCTCACTCGTCTCCCTCAGTGACATCCTTGCGGTCGCTTGTGAAGACAGGATGTTGTCGGTGTTCTCCTCCTGTGGGCGGCGGCTCCTTCCTGCCATCCAGCTGGGTGCGCCTGTGTCGGCCTTACACTGCTCCGCCCACTACGTCATGGTTCTGACTGCTGCAGCAACGTTGTCTGTGTGGTCAGTGTTCAGATGGGGTTAGATACTAAGTTAATGACAGTAAATCTTTTTCTCTCCTGGGGGGGAAGTCGGCTCAGCTGGGAGGGTTTCAGTGAACAGTGTTGCTGATGTAATAATGTGCTTTGTGTTTGTGCAGGGACGTTCAGAAGCAGAAGGCTCTGGTCAAGAACGTGTCTCTGCTGACGGTGTTACCTGGTGAGACACTGTGGAATAGCCCTTTATTGTACATGAACTGTGCGTGCGCCACTCCCAGGTCCAGCTGTCTGCACCAATTATATAGGAAATATCAAATAAACAAATAAAGAGGAAAGATTAGATGAAAATACACAAATTGTACATTAAATACACATTAAAACGCCACCCAGAGGTCAAACAAGTGAGGCAGGATGGGCTTCGGGGGCACAGCAGGGCCTGGAGGAGCGACGGGGGTCATGTGGCACCCTGTGGGCGGTGAGTGATTCGGGTTAGTGATGTAACCCCTAACCCAACCAGACGCAGGTGGAAGGGAAATGCAGTTGGAGCAGCTTGGTGGTTGATCTACCAGGACGTTACACGCTGAGCTTTAGTCCATGAAGAACATCCTCACGCAGCTCTTCAGTTCTCCACATCTCAGCCCTGAGTGGAGCGTTACTGTGACGCTTTGCAGGCCAGGCTGAGTGAATTGGAGACTCGGCTCCGCACCCTGGAAACCCACTAGCTAGCCAGGCCCCTGTAGCCGGTGCGGCCCATGCTAGCTGCCCTTAGCTCCCCCCCAGCAGATCCCGAGCAGCAGGGAAACCAGTGTGGCTGGGTGACGGTGAGGAGGAAGTGTAGTCCTAAGCTGAAGCCCACTGTACACCACCAACCTGTTCATGTCTAACCGCTTTTCCCCACTCGGTGACACCCCCGCCGAGGAGAAAACCCTGGTTATTGGTGACTCTGAGAAACGTGAAGCTAGCGACACCAACCAGAGTCAGATGTCTTCCAGGGGCCAGAGCAGGCGACATTCATGGAAATGTGAAACTGCTGGCTGAGGCTAAGGCTCCCTGCTGTGTGAACCTCCTCCATGTGTCAGGAGTTCAGATGTGATGAAGGGACCTGGTTCCACACTGAAGTGAGGGGATGAATGTTTGTGTTGGTGTCTGCAGGTGCTGACACCACAGTGTCTCAGTCTCTGCTGACTCAGCAGGGAGTCCCCGTCATCGGCCTGTCCAATGGGAAGTCTTACTGCTTCAGCTCCTCACTGGAGACGTGGTGAGTACAGCGCAAGCAGCCACTCACATTACAGACTGAACGATGGACTAATCAAACCGTCTTCCTCAGGACTCTGATCGCCGACAAAGGCGACTCTCTGGTCCAGTGTGCGGACTTCAGGAGCTGCCTGCCGAGCCACGGTGCGCCTGCGTCCTCGGGGCCTCTGGCTGTCATGCAGGGACGCAACCTCAAGTATGGCTTCAGTATTTAATCTCCACTTCTCAGCTCCGCTAATATGAAATAAAGAAATAATAATAAAATCTGGGTGTCCCCACAGTGCCGGCCGACTGGCCTCCCGCCTCTCCTCCACCCCTCACCACCTGCAGCAGAGCATGACCCTGGCCTTCCTGGAGAACCAGCTGGCGTCTGCTCTGACTCTGCAGTCGGCGCAGGAGTATCGCTACTGGCTGCTCATCTACGCCCGCTTCCTCGTCAACGAAGGTACCGAACGTCCAGCTGAAGCTGCGACGTTTGCAGACTGACAGACGGAGGTTCTGTAACGTGCTGAAATACAGAAGCCTTTCTCACTGTCGTCTTCCCTTCAGGCTCAGAGTTTCGCCTTCGAGAGCTCTGCAAGGAGCTGCTGGGTCCCGTCCACAAATCAGCGGCTACGTCCTGGGAGCCCACCTCTTTGGTACGCCTCCTCTTCATCCTGTCGTCTTCATGCTCTTTTTAATCTGGTCCAGATTCTGCTGGACAAACCTGCGAGAAGATTAAATCCTGGTTTTTCATAGTCATAACAAATATTATCTGTTCTGTTCATAGTAAATGAAGTCGTCTTTAACAGTCGCTGTGCAGGCTGGAGCTGCTTGTTCTTAATGACAAAGGTAGTTGAGGAGGAGCTGAAACGGCAGCTGAGTCCTTCTGAGGACTTTAACAAGTCTCAAGTGGAGAAACTGCTTTTCAGTTTGTGAGCTGCTGATGGACTCTGGTGCAAGGTTGGTTCACGTGTTCACTGTGTGTGTGTGTGTGTGTGTGTGTGTTCAGGGTCTACGTAAGCGTGAGCTGCTGCGGGAGGTCCTTCCCGTCATCGGGGAAAACCTTAGATTCCAGAGGCTGTTCACCGAGTACCAGGACCAGCTGGAGCTGCTGCGCAGCAAATAACAGACGCACACGGACAGTTCGGTGTTCCTCGGATGAACCGCCTTCTTCAGCTCGGAGCGCTGCGACCGGGCGTCTCCGGAGAACTGTAACCGCAGCCGGTCCTCAGCTTTTTGAGCGCTGGGACTTTTCAGTGCTGCTGCTCACCGGAGAGTTTTTTCTTTTCAGTTTCAGCTGTCCTCTCCTGCCTTTGTTCCTTCTAAATGTGATGTTTCCTGACCTATGCAGCTCCTTCCTCCTAATCATGAAAGCAGGTCGTCACGCGCTGCATCAGCAGCCGTGGAGCCGTTCTCAGAGACGTGGATCAGAACAGACGTAAAGGAGCAAAATGCTTGAACCAAAGTGATGCTGCGTCTGCAGTGTGGAGGAAATGAAGGGCACCAGAGTCCAGCCGGGCTTCTACAGGATGCTGTTCCCTAACGAGCTTCCCGAGTGTCCCGGTTCTCTTTGAACAGTTTATACCAAAATGTGAACTCAGAGAAAAGGTGATTCGATTTAAGGCTGAAACACAGGAAGGTTCAATCAAATCAGAAGGGATTATTAATTTGTGCATCAGTGTCACTGAATGCACCCCCCCCCCCCCGTGCAGTTTCATACCTCCGAATCAAAGCTACACAAGTTATTATTTTAAATATTAAAGGTATTTAAAATGAAGGAGCATTTTGTGGCGTTGCAGGGATCCTGGTTCGATGTGCTGAACATCATGTAAACTGCTGGTGCCCAGTGTTGTTACAGCTGCTGTACAGGACCCCCCCTCAGACATGGGGGGGCAAACATGGCTGACTCAGTACCTGTTACAACACTCACACTTGGTCACTGACTGTGTGATGCAACACACAATGACCACGTTTGCAAAATGTTTTCCAAAAGTCTTGTTGCACATGTGACTGAATGTTTTTGGTATTGATCCTAATGCAACGCTAACCCTGAGGTGCTGTAAGGTACACCTGCATTCTGTTGATCACCACCGGGGGGGGTCCTTCTCAGTGTCGTGATCCAGCTGATCCATAAGATCCCAGCTTATGACTCTCAGACCTCCTCAGTATCTTCACTGCTATTAAAGGCTGATTTCACAAACTAAAGGGCGACATCACAGCAGCTTCGTCCATCTTCAGACTGTCGGCAATCCCATCACCCCCAGCGGTCCCATCACTCCCATCAATCCCATCACCCCAAGCGGTCCCATCACTCCCATCAATCCCATCACCCCAAGCGGTCCCATCACTCCCATCGGTCCCATCAATCCCATCACTCCCATCACCCCAAGCGGTC
>VOQJ01019783.1:8468-20160 GCA_015052665.1 Apistogramma diplotaenia
AATTATAAAAAAATATTCCTTTTTAATATTTTTTTTTTTTTTTTTTTACCACAACCTTTTCACTGTGCATTAAAAAAAACACAGAGGTAGAAGGAGAAGCATCCGTGGAAGGGGCTGCGAATTCGACTGCATCTCAAGATATCCATTCCAGATGCTGGCTAGACTTGGTGGAGCCGCAGCCTGCTGCACTGGGGGTTGGATTTAGTTGTCTTTTCCTCCAGGTGTGATGCCTCATGCTGATTCCCCCACATGTTCCATGGGTCTTATCCAAACACGCAGGGGCTGGTGACAGCGTCGGCAAGGCTGCCCTGCCTCCCGCGCTCCCTCCCTCCCGCCTGCCTTCCTCTATTTTTGCCTCCCCTCACGGCCCACCCACCAACGCTGCAATACAGTAACGAGCAGCCACTCTTCTTATCCTTACCTGTCATCAGAGCTGCTACCCCGAATGCCTGCCCACCTGAAAATCTCCTTCCTCTGAGCAGCTTTCTTTTTTTTTTTTCACACAGTCTCCATTCCTCCAGACCTCTTGTCTCCTCCTGGGTTTGAACCCTTTTGACAAGGGGTTATGTTCACACTGCTGCTCTGCGGGCTCTGCTGCACTGCTGCAGTCTGGGAAAGACCAGTTGTTACTCTAGTAACTCAATCGTGCTCAGCGGTGATGTAGGACATATTAAACTCGTCATATTTCAAGCCTGGTCAGTTTAAGGGCAGTGCGCCATCAGGGAGTGTTAGATGGTTCAAAAAAAAAAAGTAAAATGGAGTGGAAAAAGAAAATAGAAGGTCTGCCATTTGTGTATTTGTTCCCCCAGCTGAATGTTCAGTGTCTGTTTCCATTAAAAGTGTCAGTGGGCAAAATTATTTATCCCGCTGTGAACTCGCCTGGCTTAAGGTTTCTCTTTTTGCAGTTTTTTTTACTTTACTTTACACCATGACGCCATTCTTCCATTACAAAATGAAAGTTTCCCTTTAATGTACATGAAATCCTCCTACTCTTAAGAGTTTTTTTTTCCCTCCCCAGGGCAGGAACAGATCGAAGCAGTGGGGGCAAACATTATTAGCTAGCCCACACAAAATATGTTGTCTCATGGCTTGAGCTGGATGCTTTCCAGCACTGGCATAACCGAGGATAACACATTTATGGGAACAAGAAACAAGCCTCCTTGTTGAAACATGTTTGCCTTCATTTCTTTGACAGGAATCCGTCGCGGTTCATTAGGATTGCAACAGATATTGAGATGATTGATTGTTTGTTCCCATTTGAAGTTTTTTTTTTTTTAAAAACGCGGATAAAAAAAAAAGTTTAACAAATTCATTACAAGTCAATTATAGAGTTACAAATTAATTACAAGGCAGGCACACATGCTTTTGTCCCGTTTTGAATGATGAAGTCAATAGATTAAAGTGAAAACATATCCTGCTTTTCTGCAGATGCTTTCAAATGTAATTAAATTGTTGTCTTTTCTTAATCTATTAATCTGTTCAGTTCCTCGCAAAGTACTAAGAAATCGCACTTTGAGTTATATCTTACAGTCGCACGTTAGTCTAGTCTGTAAAATAAGTGTGTATAAGTAGTGTTCTGTTATCATAATTTTACTTGGATACTTTGAAACTCCCCTTAAATGATTTCCTGATGTTTAAACCATCACTGCTGTGATTAGACACAGAGGATCAAGACTGCAGCTTATAAACTGCCTGTAATGTCCCCAGAGCTCATTAAAAACTGCAGAAATGATGGAAACACTTAAGTTTTTGCAAATGTGCAGTGACAGAAAGTGACTACGATTTGATCTCATTGTTTTTACAGTATAATCAAAAGCGTTGCGTCTCCAACCCAAAAGACAGAAGCCAAGTGCGTCAAACTTCATGATAGTCCTCGTGCAAATAACATCCATCTGCATATTATCAACTAATTTTCTCATCAGGTTTTTTTTTTTTCCTTTTCCAACAGTTCATAATATTGTAATTCCCCCTTTTGGGGTGATTAATATGTTGTGTCAAAGTAAATCAGATTTTTGGCAACTTAAGCCCAGTGTGATGGGTGCAGCAAATGTCAGGAAGCTGTGGTTTGGTTGGAGAGCTGTGGTTTAGTTTCTCTCTTCATTGTTGCTACACTTCCAGTCCCTTTCTTTCGGGGCCCTGGAAATGCTGTCGCTGAGCATAAATGTAATGTTAAGGATGAGATTTTTCTTAATTTGAATGACGTCTAATTTACTAAATGGTCCATCAGTGAGCTCAGTTGGAAATTAAGTGAAATGAAGAAACATTTTTTTTATGTAAATTCCATATTTTGCTGTGCTGAAAATTGAAATCTCTTCCAATTTGCGGTGTGTATTCTGATCACATCAAAGTAATGCTGCTGCCTCTGGGTGTTCCTCACGGTTAGCGTTCCCTCAGTGACACTCGAGCCACCTTCTCTAGTCACATTGTTGCCAGTCATCATTTTCGCCTTCTCTGCTCCAGCTAGAGCTCTATGTTAGACCTTAGTGAGGCCCCAGTGCTGATATTGATTTCTTGGGCCTGTTGGCATCTATCCCCTGGCAGTCCCGGCTCCAGTCTCAGCCTCAACCCAAGTTCTGGTTCCATCTCCATGTAGGAGTGTTACTGGAAAGCTGGACAGCAGAATCTGGCTCCAATAATCATTTCAAACAGACCTGCCAGCATCTGTAGCGAAGTTTGTAGGAGATTAACTAACATTCAGAGTGGACGGACAGGAATAAAAAAACTATAATAAGAGGAAAAAGAACACTCATCCTGCTATCATACATCATCTTTACAAACCTGTGAAAGAAATGATTCTTTCTGCGGTCCAGTTTTCTGCAGTATGGCTTTATAGCTTAATACGATATAGTGCATGCATTTGTGGAATTTCTATGCGGTTTCCAAGAGTTTTAGCAATTTATATTGGGAAAGGGTTGCTTCCAATTGCAAACAGAAGGAATGGTTGGATAATGAAGTGGAACCTTTTTTCTCTTCTTTTATTTTGCAAAGAGATAAGACACTAAAGTTCACAAGTAGTTTCATGTTTAGTACAGTGACTACTCAAGGACCATGAGCATGTGAGCATGATGAGCAGTTTTACATAAATAAAAACACACTGATGACCCATATGTGGTGTTCAGCTTTTTAGAATGAAGCCTACTGCAGCCACTTTGGATCATCTTGCATTAATGCACTGATTTCAGGCTTGTTTCTTTTCAAACAAGCAAAACAAATGTAGCTGCTGCTCAGCAACATGTTCCTAAATGTCATTTCATGAGCTGCCTTTACTATTACAGCAGACCTGCTGCACTCAGCAACGATTAGTACATCTGTGGTGGTGATTATAAGTGTACCTTACATGTGATTGAGAGTCTGTGTGTGTAAAGGTGATCAGAAATTCCCACGGGATCTCGTTCTGCCAGAATTCCACTGGCTTCATGGGACACCGCACAGTTTTTGAGGCCATTAGTGAATGTTTAACATTCAGTCAACATGAGGGAATACTGTACCTTCCCCCTGTTTATGAGACCAAGCTGCAGAATGATTAAACCTCATCTCTGTCAATCATTAGAACTGGGTGTGCTTGGGTAGGAAGATTTTTTTATATGAACCTTGCATGAGTCTTGAAGCCCTATGACCTGCCAGTGTTGCTACATAATAGCAATACAGTACTTTTTCATGCATCAAATATAAATAATATGTCACATTTATGCACTTTACTGATGTTATCTGTGCATGAACGCTCTCATGACTAGCTGACTTCCACCATGATGCCCATGAATCTCCTTCCTGGACCAACAACTCTTGAGGTTTCTCCTACAAGCTGTTGTCGCTCCTGTAAACACAAATAGAACAGTGTGTATGTGTGTGCGGATGGGGTTATTCAAAAGCTGTTCCACTTGTATGGCAACGCCTCATTACCCATACTGCCTTCTTCTTTGCCCTGAAGTGGGGTGCAGCTTCCCTCACTGGGCTTAGTTGTCAAGGTGACCCGACATGCCCCAGGATGGTAGGCAGGCAGACAGGCTGGGAGAGAGGGGGCTGTTCACCCTGTCTTTATTGTACGGGGGCCACCGTATGCTACCTGGTACACTAGGCCCTGGGTAGTTCCAGACTGCAGCATATATCCCGGTGAGCAAGCAGCTGATCTCATTTTTCAACACGCAGCTGCCCCAACATCAGGCCCAGGTGAAGGTGACCTCCCTCGCCTGTTGGTGTGTCTCCTAAAGTGGTACTGTACAAATCATATTTTAATAAAATCGCAATTCGATTCGTGATCTGGCAGCCACAGTACGCGACGCTCGTAGACACAAATGTGACAGTTGTTGGTGAGTTATTATCGCAAGCTGTGTGATGTTTGAACTGCGCTTTCTGCAAAATGAGACAGATCAGAAAGTACAAATAGGCAATTTTATCTTTGCACTCATCTATCTAAATGTCATGTGCATTCTCACAGCCCTCTCTCCATTTACCCATTCCTTCCTCTTATTTGTGTCCCTCCCTCCCTCCCCGTCTCTTCCTGTCACCCCCCTCCCTCTTCCACTTCTAACACAGGACAGATTGGGAAGCCGTGATGGCGGCACAGAAGTTGAGGGAGAAGCTATTTATCCCAGACGGATCAGGAGGTGTGTGACGGAGGTGTGGACGGTTGCTGCAGGTCAGTGACGTTGGCAGGCGCCAGGCAGGCCGGCCCACATGGCTCGGGGACTGTGGGACTACAGACAGATGGCACCTGGTGGGTGACAAACAATTAACAAACCAACAAGAATAGCTGGATCGGCAGTATACCCACAAGCACAGGAGATAGCAAGAGAGCGGGTGCATCTGTGCTCTGAACACTTTTACTCTTTACTTTTCCTCTTCCCAAGTCTTGTTTTGTATAACAGTTGCAATTTACCCATGTGTCTTTTTCACAAAAACACTCTTGTTGTCGTGTCGCTATAGAACAGTCTAAATAAAGCAGTGTGGAGCATATGCAGCCAGCATATGTTTCTGTTTATTTCAGAAGAAGCAGTGGGTAATTTAAATGTGCAATACTGTGGAACAGCACATTTGATATCTACTTAAATGTTAAGCAAAAGTTATAAATGCATATATAAAGTTTCTCTTTGCAATAGCACTACCTGCACTGGATACAAGTCTTGTGTGAAATCCATGCTGGAAATAGACAGCGTGGTGTGTGTAGTGGCCGGTGAAGATGGCCTCTGTTGTCATAAACAAGAAAATATGCAATTTTTAAAATCTATTTTAAGAGAATGGGATTATTATCCACACTGAACTCTATGTGCAAGTAAACGACTGTCATCTGGTAGAATTATTACTTTGGACTGGCACTGGTCCTTGTGTGTGTGTGTGTTTGTGTGTATGTGTGTGTGTGTGTGTGTGTGTGTGTGTCTGTGTGTGTGTGTGTGTGTGTGTGTGTGTGTGGGAGCACATCTGGAGTCTAGACTCCATGGCTCTGTGGGCAGGGTCCTATCTACAAGCAGCATCAGGTCCGGAGACCGGCCATGTTGACATAGGTGGCACACACACATACCGGCATCTGTTTCAACAGTCAGTACTCTGACAGCCCCTCACCCCCCCCCCCACACACACACACACACACTTTGATTCTCCACTGAGAGATGGAAAGAGGGAGGAGGTGACAGAGAGGGACCCAAGGTGGAGTTATTGGGGGGTATGATGCACCACCTCTTCAACCCACAGAGGTCCCTGGTAACCAATAGCAAATGCTGCTTCTCAGAATCAGCACTGTAAATCCTCCAGCCCCCCTTTATCCATTGCTGTGTCAGGATATTAAGGAAAAAGGGGGAAGAGAACAACACGTGTATTTTGTTGTTCTCCACATGCTGATTGTGTGTTTGTGCCAGTGTTTTTTTGTTCGTGTGTGTGTGTACCTTTTGTGTATGCGTTAACAGACAACATATAATGAATTTCCTCCTAAGGAGTTATGGGTAATCTTGAAAATGGCCCCACAGTAGCCTTCGGGGGAAGCGTGTGTGTATTTGTGCGCGTGTGCGCTAAAGAGAAACTGCTGGTGGGCTGCATTGCAGGGTACATGCTGAAAAAGCCTTTAGCGCTTCCAGATCAGTGAGTTTTATTAGCCCATATCAGAGCACTGCCACTTTTGATTTACAGCTTTGTGATGTGAAAAAACACACACCCACACACAGGCACATGATATATGAATACATACATTTGCTCTACATGTACCTTGCGAATGTGCACACAAAGTGCATAGAAAGAAATGAAGAGTATTGGACAGAAACGCTGCCTTGTGTCAGCCAAATCTGAACAACAGGCAAGACAGATGGATGCAGGCTTAATAGTAAAAGATGTATAAAACAAGCCATTGTGATAGACAGCCAGACAAAATGATTTCTGCAATGCTCTGAAGCCAGTTTACATAAAGCCTTGACGCATTAATGGGATAAACACAGTGATAAATCTTGGTCAGGGAATGACATGCAAAGAATGCTGAAGCAGTAAGCCTTTCAAAGTAGCAAAATAAACACTGATAAGACTGTGGGAATAATTCTAAAGAGGTATGGCACAAGGTACATGTGCATGGACCAACAGACACACAGAAAACAGAGACAACAGCAGCACCTACAGCTCAGATTTAATTTCCTTTGGAGACCTCCTTGTTCAATACAGGTAGATTTGTGGGACAAAAACTCACTTTTTGTAGTTTTGACTTTTTACCACCACATTGGATTTCAAATCAGACAATCAATATGTGATTGAAATGCAGACTTTCAGTTTTAATTCACGGGGTTTAAATTATTTTTCTGCATTAACTGTTTAGGAATTGCAGCCATGTTTATACATACTCCTCTATTTCCAGAGCCTCAAAGGTAATTAGACAAACTAAGATAGTTTTAGGTTTAAGGGTTGTTCTTGATACTTGGATCTAGAACCCATGGACATCACCAGATGTGTTTACTTCCTTGCTTTGCTTTGAGGAACATTTCCTGCTTGTTTGTCACCTGAACACTGTTAGATAAAAATAAGCACTGGTGACCCAGTTTCACTTGTAGCCATGCATAATATTGCCGCTACCATGTTTGACAGATGATGTGGTATACTCTCCTTCTACATATGTTTCTCTTTCCATCAGTCTGGGACAAGTTAATCTTAGTTTCATCTGTCCAGTTAGTGTTGCTGAGCCTTCCAGTGCATTCATTCCTTTTTAAGATAGTCTCAGATCATTGATTCTGTCACTCTTATGCCCTTATTCAACAAATTATGGAGCTAACTGTACAGTATAACAGTCTATTCCAGGTGGTAGTAGTTCTACCTCTGAAAGTGTGTCGTACTAATTTTCTCACTAAAACAAATACAAGTATTAAATCAGTGAGAATGAACTTCTAGGATGTTAAAAATATACACCAAACAATTGTAAGTCAGCAGGGGTGGATGTACTCCGCTGCAGTTACATGTGGAGAAAAATAAGAGGTGTTTGTGCAGAAGCAAATAGAGCTCATAATACAGTCTGAGGTATAAATTTTCCTGTCACCTTCTCAGCGGTCGATAAGGGAGAAAGATTGGGTTGAAAATTGATTTTCCAGAATAATTGCTATTCTCTTCGTCTCGGGGGCTCAAGTGTCTCCGAGGCTTTTTTCCATTACAGCAGCTAGCTCTTCAATTTACCTGCCCTAAGTAAATACAAGAAAGGGCACAGCCTTTGGCCTCTAGAATCATCTAGGTTGTGAAACTTACAGGAGATAAGATTTATGGCAAGCTCAGTATAATTGGCCTGCAGCGTTCTGTCGATTGATAAAGTTTGACCTTGGTGACATGTGACGCTTGAAACATCACTGACGCGGCAGCCTTTCATTGTCCTGTAGAAACTGAGCTGAAAATATTTATTACCAAGCTGTGCTTGGGTGACGTTGCGCCACACAGTCCTGAAAGGTTCTTTGCAGAATTGGGATGGACTTCAGTCGTCATGCTAATTTGACAGATTTGACACAAACATGTCCTGTTGTGGACAGCAGTTCACAGCAGCCATTGTGATTTGTGTGTCATCACCACTTTGATCTCCTGTGCTCCTTCAAACAGCAGCAAACAGACCAACTGTATGGAGGGCGATTAGTTTGCACATTTTTACTGAGCCAGATCCAATTTCTCATTGCTTAGCTGGTACCTGGTGTGGCCCTCATGTGGCCAATCCTCCACCTTTTTTTTACTGTTCAGCTACTAACATCAGCTATTTTCATGTAATGTGCTGCCTGAAAACAGAATACACTGATTTTGTAATAGTAATAATATATTTTTTGAACATTTAGCATCCACTCAACAACTACTGTTATCTTACACAGCAGTATATACAGCAAAAGAGGCCTGTATATAGTAAATGCCAGGCGAACATGAAGCTCTGCTTCTTCCATTACAGAATGTGTTGTGTGCTGCATTGTACCGTATCATTGTGTGGAACAGAGGGAGTGATTCTCTAGCCTTCTGTCCTCCTGAATATCATACTCGGCTGCCATCTGAAGCCTCCCTGTTTTGCTCCAGTGTATAAAACCCTATTGTGGTTTTCTTGAGATAAGCAGAGATGGTGAGCGAGAGAGAAGGAGAAAGCGGGAGAGAGGGTGAAAGACTCCTTTGGAGGCGCCAAACCTATCTCCTCCAGGGAACATGCCGGCATTCCCAAAGACACTGGTGCTAAGAGCCTCGTCGCCCTGCTGCCCAACTCCAGGAGAAGGAGACGGGGAGATTTAAGTCATGGTAACCCAATCCCTTTCCCTTCTGAACTCCCTGCTGCCCCTGAGTGCCTGGGAGAGCAACGGAGAGTTTAGGATTGGAGGGAGACTGCAAGGGGTGTTGATGGTTTTGCAGAGCAGAGGTGCACTAAGACTCAGTGTCCTATTTTGCATTCCAATATGTAAGGACTGCATGTCAGTGCATGATGTATAATTCATGCATAATTCTGGAGTTATTTTCATGTCTTTGTTGCTCTTCAATAGCTTATGTTGCCAAAATGAAGACATGCAATATGATTCAGTGTGCCAAATTTATTATTTACAATAAAAACTGAGCAGCGATGTTGGGAGTCAGAAATAGAAAAAAACCTTTGATTTTACAGTAAAATTACATGTTTTGAAGCATGCTGGGTGCAGTAGTGTTAAATAAATAAATAACAGCACTGTGCAAAAGTCTTGAGCCAGTGCCCAATTCTTTGTTTTGCATCAGTTGAGTCAGACTTGTGGTCCTGAGCATTCGAGTTTCTCACTCATTTCAATTCTTGTACCTGACCATTTTCAGAGGAATGGATTTTTTTTTGTTAAGTCACTTAACACCGATCTATGAATCATTTAAGCTCAAATAAGGGATCTAAACATGACGGATGAACCAGTTGTGTCTGCACAACAGAGAACTTTAAAACTTTATCTTTAAGAACTTTTCTGTCAGCAAAAACACATAATTTGTTTTCATTTCTTTAGTTAAATCTATGAAAAGATGATCCCCCAAAAATGGTACAGTAGGCGTGCACGGTGTTCAGTGTGTCCTTATAAACAATGCAGAATCAACTATTTATGGAATCTTCAGGTTTTTTTAGGCTTGATGCATCTTTTTTTGTCTTCCACTTGTCCAATTTCCTCAATTTTTTATTTAGATTTCACAGAGTCCCAACATTTTTGGAATTGGTATTGTTTAACAGTGAGTGTCTGCAGTCATCTGCAAAATGAAAAAACACAGGAGGCTCTGTCATGTTCTCGGACTGCATTTCAGCCAGTGGAATTGAGGATCTGGAGGAAATTGATGGAATTATGAACGCAAAAAAGTACCATCAGCTTTTGAAATACCATCTGGGAAGCACCTGATTGCTAATGATGATAATGATCCCAAAAATACTGCTAGTCCAGTAACAGCACACAATGGTATGGATCGGCCTCCCCCAGCACAACATCTTTGAAGCAGTGTGGGATCATCTGAACAGAGAACGGAGCAAAAGGCAGCCAACATCCACAAAGAGCTTTGGATGTCCTGCAAGAAGCCTGAACCGCTGCTGCTACTTAGGGAAATTACAGGAAAGCTGCCTGTTCAGTTCAGGCTGCATAGAAAATAAAGGGGCTCTTATAAAAACTAATATGCTGCATTAATTTCCCATTTCCTCAGCAAACTATAATGAAGTGTTTCAAGATTTTGCTACATTACGAACAGCACACAAGTTTTTCTTCATGCATGCACATCCAAAGTGATTAGTACGCGTCTGGATATGCTTATATTGGAGGGTGTGCGACACTGCAGATCATAAACATTTGCATCGTGGATTTGGACTTGGTTTGAGAACAGCTACACCCTTGTACGCGCTTGTATCACTGTTTAATATCTACCAGTGGCCCAACTTTATTTGGGACTGAGTGGGATCGACTCCCACGGATGGCTTTGAGAAGAGATGTGACACTTAGAAGAGCAAGAAGGAGGAGGTCGTGTAAACACATTCACACATAGATACACACTCACTCACATGTTAACACATTTCAAGCCAATATTCACACAGCTACATTTTTAGGATGCCTTCCTAATGCTCTTTTAACATTTTAACATTCACCAGATTTTCATTTTCGTCTAGACAACAACTGAAAAAATAACTGCGAAGAAGTTTATAAACTAAACAGATGCTGAGAACAAGTTGTAATGCCAACATAATGATTGCATTGCTTCCTATTCGTACCTATTAGAATTCAAAGAGTCAACAAAGTAGTGTAGGTGTACATAATGAATGAAACCCAGAATGTGACATCTCCTTGAATTCACAGGTTTAATATTTTATGGTTCAGAAGCACACCTGAGAGCCGAACATATGAGTGAATCAAAACTTAATGCGGAACACGCAATATGCTGAAACTATGAAGTCAGGGGGAGGAGGAGACTGAATTACTGCATCGAGGATGACAGAGTGAAGTGAGTAAAACACGGGACTGCAGTCACTTTTTATTTAAAACGTTAAAAAAAAAAGAGATTTAACCCTTTATTGTACATAATGTGCACATTACTTGTCCCATATTATATTCTCAATCTAAAAGCAGAGGCAGTCAACAAAAATGAATTCATTTGTGTCATTTTTTTCATGTGCAGTGGAACCAATCGTTTTTAAAGTCTGTGATGTTTCCCTCCTGCGCAAACTCACTCCACGCACTCACCCTCACCACTGTAGCATCTTCCAGACATGTGTTGAACCCACCAGGAGTCTGCCTTGTGGAGATGTGTGTGAGACCATATTTGTGTATTTGTGTGTTCAAGAAGGCCTTCCTGCAAGAGTGTGTTCAGCATGACGTGGCAACCCCCTGCCCTGTTCAAACATGGCGTTGGCTGTGCAGGCAGTCTCACTGTCAGGCTTGGCTTGCCAGTGGTACACGCTGTGCCTGGCACCCTGTGGAGGGGGAAGGAAGGAGCACAGCGGGGCCAGGCCGCCTCCAACACCTCTCCCACCGAGCCAAAGGCCCCTCTGGTGGGGCTCTGAACACCAGAACAGGCCCAGGGAGAAATGATAATGAGGACCAAGACTGTGTTACACAGGGTAACACACAGGGATGCCATTACAGGTTTGTAACACACACACACACACACACACACACACACACACACACACACACACACCCAATCTAGTTGAGGAGAAGGCATCTTTGTAAAAATGGGGAAAATTTACATTGAGTCATCCAGGGATTCCACCGATTCCACATTTTGTAAGTAAAACCCGATT
>VOQJ01019783.1:20180-30927 GCA_015052665.1 Apistogramma diplotaenia
AGCATAGAAACAAGAATAAAAAACACACACACACACACACACACACACACACACACACACACACACACACACACACACACACACACACACACACACACACACACACACACACACACACACACAAACACAATCATACCGAGATGTAAACATGCAAATATAGAAACATATGCGCTCAAGCATGTCTGCTCTTAATCAGGCTGGCGGGGACACAAGGAATCAAACACACATGCACGCACGCGCACACACACACACACACACACACACACACACACACACAATCTAGTTGAGGAGAAGGCATCTTTGTAAAAATGTGGAAAATTTACATTGAGTCATCCAGGGATTCCACCGATTCCACATTTTGTCAGTAAAATCCGATTTAGCATTTCAGTTAGTCGCTCTGAATATACGTTCCCTTTCTTTATGGATTTATCGGAATAATGAGCCAGACAGCACACGTGCGCGTCTTTGCAAGTCAAACTATTGTGTTCAAATTTGGTCTCACTTGAAAGAACTTATGAATGCATAAACAAACGAGAGCATTAAATTAAATTCATTGACCAGTATGAATAGTTTTCCACGGCTGTTGTTAAATGACTCATTAGTTCTTGCTCACAGAGGTGGAATTTAACTTTTTAATGATTTCTCAAAACTTACAAATGCTGCTGTTTCTTTCCTCTCACCTGTCTCATTAGCTGGTAGCCCACTGTTTGAAACAACTCTGCAGCGGTGAGCGGGGAGGAAATGAGAAAGGCCGCTGCAAGGCTGCATTCTTACAGGGCGGTGAACACAAGTCGCAACATTTCGATATCTGCTACACTGAAACCTCTGTACTGTATATCTAGACACGGTGCGGTTTATTGCAGCAGCTTAATCACTGCAGTCGTGATGGATTTTCCACTGGCTGCAGCTGGTTTTCACACATGCTCTCTTTGCCCCACAACGAGGGAGCTGCGCTGCATGCAGGTTGCTTAAAGGAGAAGGCTTAGCCAATAGCGAGAGACTCATTCCATCTCAGAGTTGAGCTTCTCTCATCACTTAGCCATAATTATGTTATATAGATAAACCAATGCTTGATTCCTGGACACATCGAGGGTGCTCGACTGAGGCGTCTACTGATGCTTACAGGGGGCATCCCTAGTGTAGCCCTTTGTCTTTCTTTAAAGCTGAAGATCACTTTACTTTTTTTACCTTTAAATAAATATTTAGTCAGTTGATTTCAAACTGATCACTGGTCTAATGCTGCTTCTCCTGCGTGTGAGCCTTAACTGCTAACGGACATTAGGTAGCCTGATATTGTCAACTCCTTACGCTCAGTTTCCATTTTCAGTCTGACATCGCGTCCACCCTTTCCATGAGGGAGGGGACTCAGTTTTTCCTAGTGAATCAGGAGAGACCAACATACCCACTTAAATCTAACATCATGTTAAGTTGACACTGATGCAAAGCAGTGCTAACACGAGGTTTTAACAGCAGAACAGAAGAAGAGTGATTGGCTAATTATTAATCCTTCCATGGGCGTTCACTGGAGTGTGTTGTTTTAAATCAAGAAACCTTTTTATGTCACAGTGCCAGACAACCTGTGACCTAACCCAGAGGGTTATACTCAGGAAAGAGCACTACTGTAGGCGCAACAAATGAAAAAGAGACTTTGAAATATGTAAAAGTATTATTGTGCTAAAAACTCCACGCAACTGTGGCCTTTATGCAACAAAGATCTGATAAACAGGCTCACTTGTACCTGTGCAACTTGTTTGACATATCAAATAAGTAATTTAAGAAAAGGTAGAGAGGTTGACTGCATTCCACCTGTCAAGTGGACAAGAAAATATGTACTGTAGTTTATTTGTTTTATAGGCTACATATCTCTAGTTACTTTGTCTCAGCTTATTAAGAAATGTATGAAACAGTCAGCCTGCTGCAAATGTAATAAACTACGATATACAGAGTTTGACATATCAATGCAAATCCAAACCTTATTCTTTAGATTTCTGGGTAAAGTCAATACCAGCACAGAAATGCACACCTGGACTCCTGCCATTCAAAGGATTGTACACAGCAAGACAACCTATAGACAGTTCTTTCCAATCTTTGGGTAGAAGAACCCACACACAGTGATATAATTTGTTTTCATTGCTTCTAAAAAAAAAAAAATTGATTTCATTCAATCAAATTTAAATCACAATTCAAGTCATCTCAGAGGCACTTTTCCCGGGAAGGTCAAGAACTTATAATGTATACAGAAACACAACAATAAGCTTTAAGCAATCGCTTGCTGACAGTAGGGAGGAAAAACTCCCATTTAGCAAGGAAAAGAACCTCTGGCAGAACCAGGCTCAGTGAGGGCAGCCATCTGCCTCAACCAGTTGTGGTTAGGGGGGGAGTGAAGAGGAAAGAGAGGCGCACAGGATAAAAATAACAAATACACGATATAATATAATAACAGTATAATGATATGAACACATGTTTCAAAAAAGAAGACAGAATGGAGAAAGCTCAAACGACAGTATATGTAAAGGAGGGATGCTCAGTGCATGATGGGAATTACCCCAGGAGCCTCAGGCGGTAGCTGCAGAATCAAAGGGTGGTTCAGGTATAGCCAGCTTTAGCTATAAGCTTTTTCAGAGAGGATGCTTGAAGCCCGTTCTTAGCAGCAGAGCGGCTGCCTGTCTCTTAAAGCCAAGTAAGTGAATGTGAGCTTTGAGAGAGTAAACTGTGCTACAGGGGTAATATGATTGTGCTTGGCCTTAATGGCTTTTTATATGTGTACAATGAATTTTAATGCTATTCTACAGTAGATTTTACAGGGGGTCAATGATGAAAATCTAATTTGGGTAACATATATCTGTCCTGCTACAGTATTTCTTCTACTTGTACTGTACCAGTTCATCCTGGAAGTAACAAATACATTAAATGTTAGAGAGGATTGTTTTATCCTGCTTAAAAATAAGTCAATGGTTCCTGATAGCAGTGGTACTGGAAGCCAGGGCGACGCCAACCAGAGCAACTATGTACAAGTGATACAGAGGTTTTTCAGTCCTAATACAATAAGATCAGTTTGGACTCATTGTTTTTAAATTATGCTCATAGAAATCAGTAACAAAGCTATATTGTGAGCAACCCAATACCCAAAACAAAGCTAAAAGTGGCAGCTGTCAAGCCATGGATTGATAGAATTAAGCAGATGCAACATGTGATTACAATACCAGTGGGAAGCATATGGATTGTAGATATAAACCACTGCATGCATGTGTGACTGCTTTGCGAGATGTTAAAGATGAGAGGGGATGAAAATTGGATTAAATTGTGTGTGGCAGCTCACTGTAGGGAGGTAATTAGGGACAAACATTGAGACGCTGAGTCTGATCTCTCCTGCTGGAGGTTAAGTGAAATAGGAGCTGTGAGTCCCAGTGTCCCGGTGGCACAGTGATTAGAATTTCCTAATGTGGGGCTAATGGGATGTCAGCCGGGAGCAGAACCCCTACACAGAACCACTCATAACAACAAGTGGTCAAAGATCAAGGCTGATTAAAGAGATAGAGAGGAGACCGAAGAACACTTTGGCAATGTTGATGAAGAAGTAGACACTTAAGCGAGTTATGAATCCTGACCATCAGCTGTGTCGTCAAAACATTCAGGAATGGGGAAATGAAAAGCAGGGCGTTATTGTTTTGTTAGATACTCAATTAAGATGCGGGGAAACAACAGCAGCATTGTATTTTAATGACCCACAGATTGCAGATGTTTTCACACAAGTGTGTAAAATGTACCACCTTTATATGCCCGTAACTCAAACCTTGTTGAGCTGCAAAACAGCAGATCTGTACATCGTTACGATGAGCCACAAGGTAAAATCCATCTGTAGTCGGTATCTCACATTTGTTCAGTTATTTTTTAATAGTAGCCTCTTTTACTCCATTTTCCTACATCCCAGATACCAACTCTTCCTCTGGTTTTGTATCTCTTCCTGTTCACCCACTCCAGCCCCAGCTTGCGTTTGCATATTTAATCAACCTCTAGTGAGGATTACATGGCATCCCCAGTTGCCAGTTGCAGCAGGGTCTGTGGTTGAAATAACAACAATAGCAGCACAACTTGACTGCCAGCCCCTGATGATGAAACAACAGGGGGAAACAAAAGCAACCCCCAGAGCTGCAGATGTTGACGCTGGAAGCTGTTTGTTGTGTGGAGGTGTTTGTGAGGTAGAGGTGGCATGCTTTGTGTAAGTTTATGAGTGTGTGTTTGATTGTGTGTGGGTGTATGAACATGTACTTGTGTGTGTGTGTGCGCACTGTATTTCTGTCTGTGCGAATGTGTGTCAAAGCTGTGGCCCTGTGGCTATGAGGAACCCAGCTGGGAGAAAGAGTGAGCGCATTCATCCTGGCTCTCAGGGGCCGGGGGCCACACAGGTACCCGGCGTGGGGATGAAAGGCTGCTCTGCAGATGTCACCCGCTGGGGTTCAGTGGCCTAGCCAGCAAATGTCATGTTTGGCAGCTGGCACGCTGCTGCTCTCCCACCAGTTGTTGGCAGAGGCGTCTTCTAAAGGATGCTAGAGTGGGATGCAAGCACCGAGAGCGCCCTAATGGGAGCAACATTAAAGAGAGTTGCTGGCTTCTGTCTGTCATAGAACATTAACCTTGTCCTGTTTCCTGCTTATCTCGGGCAGCTCATCCATATACTCTCTCTCGCTCATGCTTCCCCGTTCCCACTCTACCCCCAATAACACCATGCATGTCTCTCTGCACACATTACTCTGATTGAACTCGTTATCAGGCAGTTTATGTATATTACAAATAACTTATAATTGTTGATTGATGATGGCCAGGTCATGTGTTTCCTTCTTCCTCCTCTTCAGCAAAATAGACGTGGTTGTTGTTACGGTATTGAAGAAACTGTGTGTAACATTATACCGTTTTCATTTAAACTCACACCTTTTCCCACACACTGACTTATTTTCCTTCGCTTGTTTTTCACAATATATGGTTGTCGAGTGTCAAAGGTCTCATGACCGGCCAGCGGTTTTTAGACCCTCCTGCTGTCCCACAGCCGAGCTCCCTAGGGTTACTTAAACACAGAAACATCACCCGCCACGACCACATGACCACACATGACCTCACATGCAGATGTATAGACTCATGCACAGAGACAGAGCTTCTTCAACAAGATGTCTTCCACATGCCAGTATTTTTCTTCTCAGAATAAGCCATAGCCATATATATATAGTAGTACCTCAAATAGGCCAATTTGTCAAAAACATTGATAATTTAATGGTAGTAATCCCAGTGTGTACAATAAATCAGGTTGGTGTGTACTTTTTCCTTCTAGGCACACAGCAGTTCCATTGGCATTGACAGTATTCCTCCAGTTGTTGGCCTTTGTGTTAATGCTCACCAGGGCCATGAACATGAAAATACCATTTGTGCAAATGCTAAAGGAAAGCATAAAAGAAAGGTCAGTTTCTCACTGTCAGATTGCTGTTTAACAATACATCAGTCGCTCCATAATAGAAGAATACACATGGGAATGGCTGGATACCCATTGTGTGTGTGTGTGTGTGTGTGTTTGTTTGAGTGAGGGAGTGAGAGTATTTTTCTGGTCATTTTCTGTCAGTTAATAGAAACATGCAGTATTTGGAACGAAAGTTAAATCAGTGGGTTCACTTACTCATGAAACCCATTATCCATATCAGTGGAAATGCCAGGGAATTCTGGCATTTCCACTTATTCCCCTCAATTCATTTATTTTTTTTTATTTTGGACTCTTGGAGTCTGAAAGTGTAATTCTTTCCAAATATCTGTGCTTTATGCTCTCTGTCAATTAGTCATTTGAAATCTGATTGCACAGGCAAGTGAAAAATTCACTTCTTTAAAGAAATCCTGTTAATAAATAAATAACTGAACAATATATTCAGCTAGGACTGCAGCTAAAGATATGATGCCTCATAACCAGTGGACACGATTCTCTGCTGAACGTGCATGTATGTAGACAGAACACCCTCCCCCCAAAGTTATCGACATCCATGAACACTGTTTCCTGGTCAGCCTTTAAAAACATGTCCCTTTATATGTATTTTTTTATTTTCTTCAAACAGTGGATCTGTTTGCAGAAAAGTTAAAATTATAATAACTTCATGATGATCATGTCATAAATATTTTCAGACCCTGTTAAAGGATCAGTGTCCCAAAGTGAGGCTAGTGATAGCTTATTTGAGCATAGAGTCTGAAAGCAGAAACCTACCAGCACTTCTGAAGATCACCAAGTCGTCAGTCACGTCTTCAAAGTAAACATTGTGCCTTACCACTGAAACCAACACAAGGATGCAGCTGTTACTTTGAAGGTGAACCATCTCCGGTTCCAGTGTGTGTTCCTCCCCTCATGGTTTCATAACTGCTTAGTGAGAAGTTGGTGAGTGTTTGCAGACAAGTCGCTATATTCCATACAAACTATGGGTAGCAACCAAAGCAATCACAAGGGTTTATTTTTTTTGGTGCAGCGCCATCTACCTCTTTGCAACAAATTTCACCTAGCGACAGTAGGTGAAGCAGCTTCCCAAACCACTCAACAACTGGTGGGGCAATGCATATTTTTCTGTAACCAGTAGTGACCATGGGGTCACTGACCAGTCTTTAGGCATGTGCAACTGGGGCTTAGCAATCAATTAGACAGTGACTGCAAGCAACCACTCACAACTGGTTGAGGATACACTTTTTTCCTGGTGACAGGTGGTTGCTAGGCGGTTGCACACCAGTCTCTAGGTCCATGTGACTTGTAGAATTTGGTTGATCAGGGTTTAATTGTTTTTGCCCTTCAGCACTTCTTTATGCGCCACTAAGTGTACAAAGCACTTAAGAGGTTATTGGTAAGAAAGAGTTATTGTATGTTGTTGTTCAGTTGAGATACACAAATATGTTAAATTACCATTCAGACTCTTCTAATGTGTATACAGTATTGCTTTAGGAATTTTAGATTCAGTCATTTAATAGCATCAGTGAGGCATCTCATCTGCCCCATTTTTATTCTGAACCATGACAGTGACCTCATAGAGTCATAACAAATATTCCTCTTCAACAAGAGGAATGATGGGCCAAGCCACAGATGTGGGGCAACACTACTGTCTTTCTGGAATTACATGAAAGTGAGAGAAGATATTGCGGCAGCCTAAATCCACAGAAGAACTGTGAGAAGTTCTCAGAGATTCCCAGATCACCCTATGTGTGACGTAACTGGAATAACTGTGTGCACATGTAGATAGGAGAAATGTTGCAGTTATAAGAAACGGTCATTTCAGCGATTGATTTGATTGCATTCATGCCAGTGTTTTTCATTACATAATTATATGGTAAAACAAAATGACCATTTAGGCCTTTAAAGAGACATTCACGCCTTTACCACTCAACTAAAATGCTTCCGTTTTTTTTTCTTAAAGTTTGCTTTTGTAATGTACATGCATGCAAAACACACGTGCATATATGAGCATAGACACGCACACACATGTGCCAAGTGAACAAATCACACCCAGAGGATTTGGATGCATGCAATTAAGATTATGATCAATGACAAGTCAATCATGTGAGTCTGTTCTCCTCTCCCTTTCCCAACTCAGCAATTATTCTCCAGCTGGCGGGATCTGCCCTGAACCATTGGAGGAGCCATTATGCTCCTCTTTTTCCATCATTTCTTTTTCCTACCGCCTCCACCCCTGAACCTCCCGCTTCACCCTCACCCTCCCTTTCATGACTTCCCATACGGAGCAGTATGCTTTGTCTTCCCAGCTCTTCTTTTCTGTCATCTCTGTGGAGCAGTTAGCTCTGTCAGTCACATCTGACAGCTCACAGCCCTTCGCTATTAGCCCCTGGCCTCTCAGCCTTCAGATTCCATGTTAGGTCAGATGCCCCCTCCAACACTAAAAAGACAGATAAAGGATGCTACTTATTGCTCGCCTCAGGTGAATGTTGAAACTTCAAACCTAGAGCTTTAAAAGACTGCTGTGGTTTATTGTGACATTTTAAAATTATGGATAAATGCCAAACATGGACAAACTTATTTCGGTTACTATTGTCTCCTGCGTTGCCGCTTGAAAAAGCTGCTCATTTTGTTGACCTGTCAGAGCTGTGTGGAATGTACACAGACAACAGCAGGAGAGAAGCTGCACCTGTCCTCTTCCCTGTTTTGCTGTATTTTTTTTAATTATTGGCAGCACAAACAGGCTGGATTTCACAGTTTCTCAGGTACATTTGCTACTGTGCTACCAACTGCACTGAATAATAGTGTTCTGTGTGGTTGTGTACGTTGAAGAGAGGCATGCGCTCAGCTCTGCCCATTATTCATAATAGAAAGGCTGGCGGGCTGGCCAGCCAGCAGACCCATCGCTCCCGTGCTATCTGAGAGCAGATAAAGGAGGCAGGTGTGGGGAGGAAATTAATGTAAATCCATCAGTCTTCAATTAGAGCTCTGCTCACACCCAAAATAAAGACTCCATCTCACACCAATAGGACCCCAGCTTTATTCACATCCCAACCCCACCTGCACAACCACAACAACAGCATCAGCCCTACCGTGTAAACAATCAGGAGCTATATAATGCGATGTTTAATGATGAGAGAGCATGAGATGTGTGATATGTGCAGGTGTGAGGTGTTATCTAGCTCATGAGCAGCAGCCACGGTGTACACGGTTGTCCATTAGGCTCCCAGTATGTGGCCCAGCTAATTCTGTGTGCCTGGAGGTGCAGGGGCAGAGGCTCTCCATGGACTGTGGGCTGAGGGAAGAACTGCAGTTTAACCTAATTTGGTTCTAATTACAAAGACAGGAAGTCCACCTGCCACACTCACAACTGTGTTCTCCTCCCTCCCAAAGGGCTGAAGAGTCTGGAGAGAAGGGGGAGGCAATAGGAAGCAGGCTGGAGAGAAACTGTGATAATAATAATAATTTTTTTTTTCAGATTTTATCATGTGTTGTGTCCTTCTGTGGTAAAAGAAGCCCCGTAATTTCACTACATATACAGCACCCTGTCAGCAGATACCAGGCTGAATATTTTGAATATCTGTCTCAACAGTAAATATTTAATAACAAACCAACAGCCCATTAGATCGGAATTTCAAGGAGTTGTGGGAGTTTTGTGAATGTCATGATTAATGTTATCTGATATGAACAATATTATCTCAAAAGCGCCATTACCAGCCTGCCCAACACGGAATCAGCCTTCTATATCTCTCAGTTAGCAGCTTGGGAAGATTTGCATCTCGTTGTTTTTAAGTTTGTGGTTTGATTGGCGATTGCAGGCACTCGTATTGTATAGTCTCTTCATATATTTTGTATTCTTATGGTCTTACTCTCTATTTGTCTTGTTTTCTGCTTTTACTTTGACTTTTGAGGACTATAGTGACAGGAGTTATGGGTGAAAGGTAAATAGAAGGAGTGATCATTGTAAGAAAGAAGGCTCAACCAAACATTTTGCACGACTGTGCGACTGGCTATAGCTGCATGCAGGTGCTATTTTGCACCTTTTAAGCATATTCCGCCCAAAGGATGCAAATAAATGCAGCCATGTAACCTGCACAGCCTTCTGCTACTTTCATGTGCCGTGCCTTATCAATTGACCAGATCTCCCACTGGTGTTAATAGCAGGCTTTGGCGGTGTAAAGCTCCCTAACAAGGAACCTGATTGTTCTGTTAATGTGTCACTTCCTGCTGGAGTCACTTCTCCAGAATGGAGCTGAGTGACTAGTGCCGGAAGAAAATCCCCACATCAGAGCGATCACAAGCCAGGGTTTCACTTAGCTGGTCAGCCATCCAGCCAACTAGCCGGCAAGTCAGCCACTCAGCGCCCTCCACTGCCGGTGATGGAGGAGATAGATTTCAGTAAAGCAGTATGTGACACCTAACACCCAGTCTACAGGCCTTGGTGGTCCAGTTAAGGTTGGGCCATGTCACACGGAGGGTTTGATAGAGACTTTGCACAAATCTGTATCTTTCTCCAGTCAGAAAACGGGGGCCAAGAAATGTTTTATTCAAACATTTCGAGAATATGCTAATAGGCACTTTTCAAATCGTAACATACACTATATTTCTTGAAGCAAGATGGCAGAGGTTCACAGATATGGCCTGAAAGTTATTGCAATTTGGCATGTGAGTGTTAGTGGTGGTGACTTGCCACTGTGGATTCCTCCAGCTTATTCCCCTCCACTCTTGGATTTAAAACTTTGATCTCAAGGTATTAAAGTCAATAGTATCCAAACAGAGTATGTAGTAAAGCTGGGGCTTATGGGCTTTATTTCCTACTCTATATGCAAGAAACTGTGTGAGACCAAATGTAGGTGAGGAGACAATGTGGCAGAGAGACAGCGGGAGTAAAAAAAGAAGAGAGAGAAAGACAAAACAGAGACAATTTGGCGGATCATGTTAGTAGCAGGTCAACTTCTTGGCAGAAGAAGTGCTGTGTTGCTATGGCAAAATGCCTTTTTAACCACCCCAGAGTCACGGGCCAGGGCAGTATCACTGGTGTGAGTGTTGTTCAAGAAGCAGTGGAGATCAGGGCCTTAATCAGTCAGCACTGCTACCAGGGTGAAGAGTGGGAATTGAGCCTGAGGCTATTTGGAACAGGAACATCAGTACGCATGCACACACACACACGCACGCACGCACGTGCACACACACACACACACACAGCCACGCGCACACATTCTTATCTGATGCACAAAATAAATCATCTAACAACAATTTGCATTTTGTATCCTGCATGAAAAGGAC
>VOQJ01019783.1:30947-41436 GCA_015052665.1 Apistogramma diplotaenia
TATACACATATATATATACACATATATATATACATATATATATACACATATATATATATATATATATACATATATACACACACGCACGCACGCACACACACACACACACACACACACAGCCACGCGCACACATTCTTATCTGATGCACAAAATAAATCATCTAACAACAATTTGCATTTTGTATCCTGCATGAAAAGGACCATTCTTACCTAATATTGAGATAATTAAAAGAGTAGATAGCAGCAGTGAAGAGGATCAGTAACTTCATATGGTTCAATATGTGCAGCTCCAGTTGGCATCTTGCATAGCCGCAAAAAAAAAAAGTAAATAGGGAAGAAACTTGTCGCGTGCCCAATTTGTGTCTTTTTCCCTCCAATGCTCTAAAAGTCTGAAGAGGAAATCTATCCTGAAGTTATGTTATGAAACTTAATAACTGACCAACCATCTGATTCACACCCTATCTGTCCAAGACATGCCACATATTTATTTCCAGCAAGTGATTGCATCAAATTTGTCCTGTTTTTAACTTTGTTAGAAAAAACATGCTTGGCGGATGCACGGCACACACTGGTGGCTGCAGGGAGCCAAAAGCACTTTATTTATGTTTGGATGGCAGTGGGCGCTCAGTTCTGCTTGGCACAGACAGTGTGCTGTGGTCTTTGGCACCTCTTCGCATCCATCCTGTCCCCCTGACATACACTCTCCCCATCTCTATCGGGCCTCTGTAGCATCTTGTGCATGTGTGTGTGTACGTCTGCATTTGCATGTGTTCGGAGCTATGCATGTAATGCCACGTACTCCTGTTTATATGTTCTTTGAACTACAGTTAAGATTTTTTTTAACCCTGAATACCACGTAAAAGAGACAGCAGGAATGCTTTATATGAATATTTCATTGACTCTTTTATCTCTTTTTTTTTCAGAAATGACTACCAGCTCCTCTAATTAGGCATGAGAAGTTTTTCAGAAAGTGGTTTTGAAATGGAAACTAATCTCCAGTGCACCTAAGGTCATGGGACTGCAATACTCGACGTTCCAAGAAGAAAAATACTACATGAATTAAGATGAATACATATGCCATTGGCTAATCTTCTACTTTGAGTTTGCTACTTGAAACTTACTTAAGACGTCACATGCAGGGCATGAGTGACTCATGTGGTAATACCAGCCAAGTGCAAACTCTAATCTTCCCTCAGCTATGCTTATGCAGGAGAGAGCACTCTGCCAGGGCGTCCACTGAGCGCAGCCATTGCAGAAATTCAAAGTTACAAGGTCGATGTACATCTGCTGCCGGCAGAAACTAAAGTAAGCAAATATCTGCAGGTCTACAGCCTGGCAATCTCATTTATTATTTTTCTTCCACCTTCCCAGTGCTTTTCATGTTACCTCAGGGAACCGATGGACCTGTGCTTGGTATATAAATATATAATTTATATCTCATATATTTATAAACTAAAGCGAGGCCAGCCCACCTTAAAAGGAAGCAAGGCCTTTTTCCTTGTGCTGGAACACTCCGGAGTCTGTTGAGGCTCAAACCCAGGATTTGTAGCCTGGATTTCCTCAGTCTAGATCAGCCAGTGTAGCAGAAGGCTGGGAAAAGCGTGATTCTGGTCAGGCAGGCTGGCCATCCACAGCCAGATAACGGCTGATACTGGGACTAATTTGGTCATGTGTAGGGCTGCCGGATGATGAGGGCTGATAAAGAAAACATGGCAGATAGACAGCTGGGCTGCTGGAGGAGGATGTGAACTCTCCAGATGCTGGCTGTTGGATTTTAAGTGTTCAGAGCCTCCTCGTCTCTCTGTCCATTCATCTGTCCAACTGCACAAGAGCAGCCCACACCCCGCAAATCATCAAATCAAGCTCATGTACTGTATAGATAGCAGTTCCTACTGCTGTGTTGGAAACATACTGTTAACGCGAACAGCCTTGGATGATGAAGTATAGTTGCAGCACAGTTTGAGCAGCCGTGCCGGGGTCATGTGGTTCTGACAGTCCCGGTCTGCTCAGGCTAACACAGAGCCTGCTGCCCGGCCCAGAGAGAGGAAAGACAGACAGATACTGTTTGATGGTGTGTGTGTGTGTGTGTGTGTGCTGATTGGCTCCCGGAAGATCAGCAGTGGCTCAGGACTACGAGGAGGCTGCTGGGAAATGTCTGTGTCACCGGTGTCACCCAGGCAAGGCAGATACACAGAGCAGCAGTCACGGACACATTCTTGGCCCGGGCCGATCTCCAAACACACGACCACAATCCCCTTCTTGCACTTTCAAGCTCTCACTCCGTTTCCTCTTTCACTCACAGATGCTCGCTCTCTGTTCTCTCCCTCGCTGACAGTCCAGATCTTGCTTTTTCAATTTCTGTCACCAGAAACATACACGCGTATACTTTAATCTGTCTCTTCACCGGACAGAATATGAAGATGGGCTGAGTAAAAACAGCAATAAAGAGATTTCGAAGATTTAGGATATATTTATTTTTAATTAAAAAGAGCAGAATAGTTCTGAATAGTTTGAATTCTCTATTGCTGTACTCTATCCTCTTTAATTTAGTCTAACAAGGGCTCCAACTCTTTCAGTGCACTACAGGCAGAGGAGCCAAAAGAAGCTAACTAGCACCCCCTTTTGAAAGTTAACACTTGTCCAGAAAAAAAAAAAAAAATCTCTCTTTTCATCATGTCTGATGCTCGTGGAGCAGATGAGCTTTCCGTCACCCGTGCAAATCTAGACGGGTCCCTCTCACGGAAGTGAACGGACGGAGTGATGAGCTGAATTAGCGATTAATTGGGATTAAAATGTTTACCGCAGGAGGTTGTTGTGAATGACCTTTCATGTAATGTCTGCGTGTCCCCGTGCGTCCGTGTGTGCACACGCGTGCTGCAGAAAACAACGGCTCAGCTTTGATTAATATGGATTAGGAGTCTTACAACTCATAATTCACACACTGAACAAAAACATGTTTGGTAAAACCCTAATTCCTCTCAAATATGAAAAAACATGCCAACGAAAAATGGATGAATGAAAGGCAAATCGTAAAGCGATTTGTTTATATAGGTAGAGAAACTATTCTTTTAACTGTCGAGTAAGATAATGTTCTCCATGTGCTTTTTTATCCTTAAATGACGGCGTTTGTTGCGATGAGGGAAATGTGCTTCTTTATATATCATTCCGTGCTTGGCAAAATCGGATGTGTTTATTTTAGTTTATGAACATTTATTGAATATTCATGCATGTGCTGCCATTAATCTTAATCCTCCATACGCACATGAACACATATATTCGTTTCACACTTTTCGGGCTTCTAGACAGAGCCCCGTGAGTTTGAGCCCTCACGCCAGAGAGCAGTTTGGGTGAGACCCGATAAGCAGCTCAGACTCCATCAGTCGTTGCAGTAGAGAAGCACAAGAGAGCTTCTCACACCCCTCCGTCTCAATACCCACCATTTTTTTTATGAATTACTCTTATTTCATGTATTTACACGCCAGCTTGTCGCTCCTTACAAGCATCTCCGATCTTGTGCAGCTATTTTTTCCATCCCTGTCATTTGCATATCAGCCCCCTTTGCTCAGCTATCCTCCCGTCTTCTTTTAAACCACCCCTGTATTTGAGCCCCGCCCGCCCCGCTTCCTCTATGCTTTGCGAGCACAGCTAGTTTCCACTCAGAGTTTGGAGGCGTTGGAGGTCAAAGAGGAGATGGAGGGCTGGGGAGCGGAGGGGAAGGAAAGGGAGGGCTGAATGAGTATCGAGCTGGTCGGTTGGTCAGGTGCAGTGCCACCAGTGATCATTAGGGTTACAGCTGCCCGGGCCAGATTGTGTGCTGCCTGCACCAGGCGAGATGTTTTGCCCAGGGAGAAGAGCGAGCATCTGTCTGTCCCTCCCCGTAGACAGCAACCTCCTACCAGCCTGTCCAACTCAACCCAACTGGTAACAAGGTCACCCAGCTCTTACTTTCTCTCACTCTCGACTACCCCGCACTTCTTTTTCCTGTTTTGCTCGTTCCCTCCTTTGCAGACAGTTCCTCACTCCCGCTCTCTCTTCGGGTCGTGTTGTGGAAGCAGCAGGCCTTAAGTGCAGCGCAGACTGCAGAATGGAGTGCATGTGATATTTGGAATGAAGTGGAATTTATGTGAATGCGATGCAAATGTGTATGGCACCGCAGAACAGCTTTCCCTTTTTAAACCGTAGACGGTTTATTCATTATCTGCACCCAGTGTTAATTGCTTGGTATGATTCTGGTTGATAAAGGGATACTTTCATCATAAGAAAATAATTGGCTCCTGCAATTTCAGAACTATTTCTTTTACCACCATTGTTTCTCCTTATCTTATTAAGGTTGTACAAAATTGTAATTATGCACAAACCCCAAAGGGGAACTTGTAGCTGTATTTACTGTAGAGCTGAAATTATTTGACTTCTCTGTATATACTTAGACTTGATGAAACTAAGTTGAACCAAAATATATCCTGATAATGTGACACATTTTGTTTGACTTTAGAAACCACTTTAAGTCAGTACAGCCTTTTTCCTTTAACAGTTTCAACTCTACGCCATCACTTGATGACAAGCTAGACCTCATAATCTTCAATTATTTAAGAAATCGTAGGCTAGTTACATAAAAGGATACGATTCTCATACCTGCCCTTTGAATATGAAGTCAGAAAGAGTAGTTAGCTCTGCTTAGCATAATGATTGCTATTATGACTCTATCAAGTCCATCTGTGCATTTCAAATACAGTAATGGCATTTGCAACCTATTTACAACCATGCTAGCACTTGTTGTAACAAATGTTTACTTTTATGTTTAATTTTAGAGCCCGTGGAGCTCTTTTTCCTTTGCAGCTTGCACTCGTAAGTTGCTTTAGACAAAAAGCGCGCGCCGTGTGAATAAAATGTAATCCGTACTTTAAGTGTGTCGTAAGTATATGCAAAGCAAATGGCAAAAACCAGAAGGTCTGTTGTTTACTCTCAAATCCTACCAGATTATGTGGGGAATTCCTCACAGGGCTGATTTTGTCTTTGGTTGGATGCCAAACGTCAGTATTGTTTGATATGGTTCGAGGTGATTTGTTGTATAAATGAATTAGGTGATGGATGCTAATCTCTCTGATCTAGCTTTGTTTGTTGACTACCAACAGGACAGAGGAGCGAGAATCTTACCAGGCGACAAATAACATACGGCCTTTGTTGTTAATCTATCAAATGCGGCGGTCCCTTGACAACAGGAAACAATTTATGAAAATATAGAATATGTAACAGTGTTGATCAGCTTTGTTGGCCTTTTTGTTTTTCAGAAGTAGAAGCTGAGAATACAAAACAAATGGGAATGTGGTATCCACAGAAACAGTTGTCACTATAAAAAGACAGCCCGTGATTTTTTTCACGCCTGTCACAGCAAACGCTCAGTATGTACACATAACACTTATTTTGAACAAGCAACAAATGTGTGAGTCAGTGAAGTGGAGGGGTTAGAAAGCAGTGAAACCTTTAATTCAGCTTGACAGCATCATCTGTACTCAATTGTCAGCCAGACAGACTGAGCTGGGCCGGGAGCTCACAGAAAGGGGGCCGAAACAGGTGTGACACCAACTTTCTGCCTCACAGGAGACGATGAAGCCCTTGGTCAAGGGCACAGCACCTGGGCCATTGTTTTATCACACAAAATGGCTTTTAAGTGCAAATTTCCACTTGGTCCTAAAGGAGACCTGGCCTCTGCACTTGCTTTACTCATCAGAACCGATATGTGATCCGCCCCCATTTACATAATGGGCAGAATGGAAATGAAGGGCCAGCTTTGTCAGCTCAAGACAAAAAGAAGAAAGAGAAAAGGGAGGCAGACTGATGCCATTCTGTCGAACTGCATCTGTACAACACAAAGGTGTGATATCTTGAGTCTCATTTGACCACTTTTAATTATGATCAGAGGTTATATTGAGCACTGCCACTCTTGCAGTTTGACAAAGGCTTTATAAGTGGCTGCTAAGCTGGAGATAACGAAACAGCACGCAGGCAGATGATGTAAGAATACTTGCCTTTAATACTTATTTGCCTTTTATTGGTTGCTAATAGGATTTAGGCAGTATTTTAACTTCAAAAACGTCTTTTTTTACTTAGTAAATGGTTACAGTGCTGACAGCTTTCAGTCTTGCAGAGGGAAGGACACTTCTGCTTATATTCTGACTGCATTTCACTCATATTGCATCATGTTTCCAAGTTTCCTCTCTCAGTCTGTCTAACAAGATATCAGTGAGGAAGGACTTGGCAGGTATGGAAGCCGGGCTAGAATGAATCCCCATGATGAGGGAGGTTGTTCTGCACCGTTTAAACAATCAAAAGTTGGACTATTTTACTACTTTACTGAACTCTCGCTGATTGCAGATGTTGACATTTATGTATGTGTTCAGTTAGTTCCTTATACAAAGTGACAGATTTTGCTTTTGGGGTGAATTTGCATAAAGGTCAGTGGGATATGTCGGTTCAGCTACTGTGCCGCTGTCTTTTTCTCACGGAGGCAGAAAAGTTAAGTAATAAGGGTTTGAAGTTTGAACGGCCCTAAAGCCTAATAATGTTAATGTTTACATTTTTTTAATTTAATCAGATCCATTTGTAAGCTTAGTATCAGGCATCTAAGCTCTACATCTAAGATGAACTTTGTTTGCATTAAGCTCCTGACGCTAACAATTACTTACATGTGATTTCTCAACATAAAATTTATTTAGCAAAGGCCAGCAACCCCCCCCCCCAGTTTATCAAGAAAACACACATTTTATTGTAAAGTTTTCATTCTAAAATCTCTGTAACATATAATCAGTCCTTTAGCCAATTTCGACCATGTGTACAGTTACACATATTCATTTTCAAGTGTAAATCAAGCTGCTTTTTACCCACTTAAACTGACATTAAAACAAGCGCTGAGTGGGGTTTTAAGTTTGACTGATCTGATGACACTTTTGTACCAGAGGTTAGTTGCATTGCTCTGCAGGAGTAAAGCCTCCCCTCCATCTCCAAAGGGGGCTTTGCGGCTGCGGCGTCAGAATGTGAGCAGCGGTGCACTGCAATTAGCAAAATGCCACTTCTGCATCAACTAAAGGCGTCTTCACTATGACTCATTCCTTTTCTTTTTTTCTTCAGTTAACCACTGGCAGTTTTTATTGTTCTTTGCACTTGCGACCTACAAATGCACAGTGGTGAGATGCACCTTAGACTCTGTGTACTAGGAAATAATCAGATCTCGATATATTAAAAGACATATGGACCATAAAATGTCCTTGTTTATGACATCCAATCATAGCGATCACCTGTAATCACTGATTGTAAATTTTAAGCACCCTCGGTAGAAATATAACATGCTGGTCCCTAAAAACGGTGGGGTTGTGTGTAACTGTATAAAACCAGAATTCAGTGATTTCACTTCGACTCTAATCAAATGCTTTAAATTTTGAAAAATATGTAGATACTTGAAATTTGTGAAAGTTTAATCTGAGATTGGTGCAGCAAAAGAAACCCGGTGGAACATCTCACAGTTAATTAGGTTAATTACAGACATGATCAGGCGTTTCAGAAGTAAAATGGAGAGGAGAGTACCACTCTTATAAACTGCATTGTTAACCTAGTTAAGAGAACGTTTCTTTAATGTGAACTTGGGAAGATTTTGGAGAATAAAACACATTAGCATATGTGATGGACAAACTGTACATATGCTTACATTTCTTTGTTTTTATGTATAATCAGATGACTGCCCCTCCCCCAGCCTGCTCCTCCCAGAGGTTTCTTCCTGTTAAAAAGGAGTTTTTCCTTCCTTCTGTCGCCACATGCTTCCTCATAGGAGGTTGTCTGATTGTTGGGGTTTCCTTCTAATATTGGAGGGTCTTTACCATACCGTATCATTGTTTTAAACGGGCGCTATATAAATAAGATTGAATTGAAATAATTATCATTGCATTGTGTTCTTATTTAGATTTTACACGTTATCACAGCTTTTATGCACATGAGCTGAGCTGACAGCATTATGGCTTTTTCTCCAACCCACACACATCATACTACAGTAGTTTAATTCCGATGTGGAAAAAGAGAGCCAGTCTCATTTTTCCCCGTTACGAAACATCCTTACACGATATCTATATCAAAGTGATATTTTCAATAAACCACTGCGTACTTTTCCATCCCTAAGCTGGCACTTAGGCACAAAGGTATTTACTTTAGTTTAATCTTCATGAGCTTTCTACAACCAGGCAACACGTTCACATAAATTCTTACATGGACAAATACACAAAGCGGCAAAACCCTGTCGCCTTGTTCTCTGCGAAGGTAGATTATCTGTGAATGCACAGAGAAATTTCTCAGGGGATGCTTTGGCGCGGAGTAATAAAACTCGGAGAGTGTTGCCTTTGCCAAGCTGAGACATCTGGTCACCTTATCACAGATAAGTGGGGGTTAGTCCTGGCATCTGCTAGAATTAATCCATTTTGCAAACACAGTTATCCTAATCTCCTAAATATGTCATTCCACAACTGTACAAAGCAGTATGCACAATTTCACCTTTCCTTCTTCGCCATGCACGAGATTGATCAAGGCACACTTCTCGGCGCTGTGCTGCGAAACGTGAACGGTGACACAGTATAGAAGTGGAAGACAAAAAAGGTTGGAAATCGGTGTCACAACCTGCACCTGGCCAACTACTTGCCAGTGCCCAGCCTGGTCTACAGCTAGCCACCTAACATCCCTGCATGAATATTCATGTGGGTGGATTTCTCTTTTGTTGCCTGCCTAGTCAGCAGTCACAGAACACATGGTGAGTGTTGGCAGCGCCCGGCCTAGGTAGAGGGGCCGCGGACGGAGGCAGTGGCAGGAACCAGGACCTGTGAGGCTGACTGACATTTCCATCTGTGGTGAGGCCTGGTAATTATCGGGGAGAGGAGCGCCCGCAGCAGCGCGCCATCTGCTAGGGGAGATGGCTCAATGAGGTATGAGCACGAGCGGCACTCCGTCGGGCCACTGCCTGCCTCTGACATGAGGGCTCGCATCTGCTACCGAGGAGCCGGGCCGCCCAACACAGCCTGCCTGCCTGGCCGAGAGAGGGGGCTGACAGGAGGGAGGAGAGCAGCCAAGAGCCCCTCTGACCCCCTCCACCCCCACCACCACCCACAGCCATCACTACCACCACTGCCCTGCCAAAGGCACACTTGACAAACAGCAGAGCCCACTCGCAAGTTTTCATACAGATCTCATCAAGTTGTTGGATTTTTTTTTGTAAAGGATGCTCCTCAGTTCCAGTTCTTGCAGAGGAATCCATCATTGTTACGTCTGTCAGTAATTGCTGGAATAGAAATACAGCTTGAGGTGGAACTCAGTGAGAAAATGTATTATATCTTATATATTTGTAGCAACTGAGAGCTGGGTTAAGTGCAGATGCTCTATTGGTGTGCTTGTTACCAGGATTTGTTCCTGACTCATTTGTGAAGCACAGCTCTGTGAGACTGGTCGGTTGTGGGAGCCTGGCTCCGTGTCACACAGCCTCCTCACACACCTGGCAGGTGTGTGTGTGTGTGTGTGTCTGTTCTCATCGTCTCTATGTAGCTTTTTGAGCTCGGCATGGTGAGTCCAACTGCGGTTCTTTTATTACACTCTGCCCACGGACTTAGGCACATGCTTTCAGTTCTGCACACCAACATCCCATTAACGGAGAGCACGGAGCACGGGCCTATTGCTCACTGAGCACTCTAGATGGCCAACTGCGGGAAAAAAGAAAAGACAGCTGTGATGCACACACACCTCAACAACCAACTGTGTGAGGTTGTTGAGTGTGAAAAGTAGGCAGTAACTAATGTGTGTGCAGTCGACCTACTTAAATACAAGCCTTAAAAGATTCCTGAAGCTCAGACTCTCCTGAAAGAGATTTAAATCTTTTATAACTTTCATTTCCAGATTTTAAGAAAAGAAGGTTCTCGCTGCAGCTTCGGACACTTTCAGTGCCACCTATTTTAAAATGAACTTGAATTACAGAAACTTTTGTTGTTACTGCTCGCTGCTCACCAACAACTCCTGACTTGAAGAGAGCTATTTTGTAGCGTGTAGTGCAAAGCGGCGCTTTCGTGGCAGTTTCCGTAACTCGTACATTTGAATTTTTACCACCTTTTGTTTCAGTTCTTCGGCGTCTTGTCAAGTCTCTGACACGCTGTTGTTTTTACCTCTGTGGATCAGTGTTTTCATACTGTCCTGGTGACTCTTGCATCACTTATTATCACTTGGGAATTGCTTTAAAGAAGAGGAAGAGGAAAAGCAGAGATTGCAGTCAAGGTAGATGGAGTGAGGGGGGGGGCAGGCAAAGAGGAGGGGTAGAGCAAGTGAACTAGAAAGAGAGAAGCACATCTCTTCATCGCAGGATTTTATCTGACTGTTTGGACAGATTGGTAGAATTCAAAATGCAGCAGGGGCCTGTGATGTGGCAATAAAGCGTTTGCCTTTGATCCAGCCTCACTACTCGCCGCCCCCACCCC
>VOQJ01019787.1:0-33524 GCA_015052665.1 Apistogramma diplotaenia
CTTTTAAAAATTTTTCTTCCCCACATAATTTTTTTAAAACCGTTGTACCCCCCCCCCCAAAAATTTTTTTTTTTGGGGGGGGGGGGGGGGGGGGCAAATACAGTTTACTTGCTATAAATCTACACTGCTCAAAAAAATAAAGGGAACACTCAAATAACATCCTAGATCTGAATGAGTGAAATATTCGCATTGAATACTTTGTTCTGTACAAAGTTGAATGTGCTGTCAACAAAATCACACAAAAATCGTCAACGGAAATGAAATTTATTAACCAATAGAGGCCTGGATTTGGAGTCGCACACAAAATTAAAGTGGAAAAACACACTGCAGGCTGATCCAACCTTGATGTAATGTCCCTAAAACAAGTCAAAATGAGGCTAAGTATTGTGTGTGACCTCCACGTGCCTGTATGACCTCCCTACAATGCCTGGGCATGCTCCTGATGAGGTGGCAGATGGTCTCCTGAGGGATCTCCTCCCAGACCTCGACTAACTCCTGGACAGTCTGTGGTGTGATGTCCCAGATGTGCTCAAACAGATTCAGGTCTGGGGAAGGGTGGGCTAGTCCATAGCTTCAATGCCTTCATCTTGCAGGAACTGCTGACACACTCCAGCCACATGAGGTCTAGCATTGTCCTGCATTAGGAGGAACCCAGGGCCAACCGCACCAGCATACACAATCTGGTCTCACAAGGGGTCTGAGGATCTCATCTCGGTACCCAGAGGCGGTTCTGCCTAGATTACGCCATGGGGGAACCACCACCTTGAAAGGTGCAAAAATGTTATTTCTATCTCTGACATGAACTCTTTGATGTGCCTTTCTGACAGGCTGATACTAACGAAATCCCTGAAGATGCAGTTTATAATTAGTAAATTGTCTGCTGTGTGAACCCTGGTTCCTTACTTAGGTTCATTTTTTTATGCTTGAAGGATTCATAGATCAATGTTGGTTAACAAACAGCTCATCTCTGCCTGGCAATCAATACAAGTCCTTCCAAAGCATCCAGCCTGTCTTTTCCTTTGTCACCCCTCTTTGCTATATGCCTACCCTCCCAGCACCGCTGTCTCCTTTCTTCATCACACTATCTCACTTCTTCAATGCTAAACTTTTCTTCTCTTTCCTGCACTTCCTCATTCCACCACCAAGTCTCCTTGTCCCCTTCCCTCTGTCCAGAGGATACACCAAACACCTTCCTGATCACTGGTTTCTCCTGAGGTCCTGGGGATCCATGGGAACCCAAAGTGGTGTTACCGGTTGAGTCACACTTTGACACAAAATAAAAATAAACCATCCTGATGAGGCGGCTCTCCTGCTCCTCTCTACCCAAACCCTCAGAGTGTCCTACCCCATCTAGCCTGCAGATGTCGCTGTTGACACATTTTGATAAGCACTTTAATGGATACTTTCCAAATAAAATTTTTGAAATTTTAGTTATGAAATGATACTGAGATTTAGTGATTTATTTCAATCAACTAATTTTTTTATGTTTAATATTCTTCTGGTCACTTAAAAGATTGTGGCAGAGCAACCTCCTGTAACCTCACTGGACCTGCCGCCAATGTGTTACATCATTTACTGTTGGCAGAAAACAGCATATGGTATTATACATAAAGTGTCATGGAGCACATCATCAGCTTATGAAGCAGTTTTCTATTTCCAGTATATTGAATAAGATGTTTAGGGTGACCTTTACAAAGAATAATAATCAGGGTGTATGATCCTGTATGATCCTCTCTCATGCTTTGATTTTTTTTTAAACAAATAATTGAGCCAGCAAAAGTTCAACAATCTGTTGTGGTCCTTAGGGTAGTAATAACAAACAATTCATATACCATATTTAATCAATCGACAGTACAATCTAAAGTATGTCCATAAATCTGCACAGATCTCCCCAAAGTTTTCACCATTCATAATTATTAGTTTTCTAATACAACAACATCACTTGTAACCAGTGAAGACGAAGTCACTAGAAACATGTTTAATTTGCAGAAAGAGTCAAAAAGAATCAGCTTCCCTGACCTACAGTGCAGTAGTTCAAAAGCATGAAGTATTAGCTTAAATTAAGTTTATAATATATGCAGTGATATGACATGACAGCTTTCTGTCAATGCTCCTGTGATTTTATCAAACACAAAAGTTAGAGCTGTTATAAACAGCAGCCTAATGGTCTTGTGGATGAATGCTTCCTACACTCACTGGCTGCTTCATTAGGCACCCCTCTTCAGCCACTTGCTAACACTAATTTCTAATCAGCCAATCACATGGCACGTACACAATACACGGTCATGAAGTTCAAACTGGGCATCAGAATGGGGGAAGGAAGGCGATTTTGAACACTGATGGAAGCATCAAGAGGAACTGCTCAGTGCAGACTAGGGTAGCCAGGGACTGAATCACTGACCTTCTGATTGGTAGACAACTCACTCCTCCTGACTCACAGCAACAATAAGGCAACAGTAACTAAAGCAGAAGAGCATCTTTGAACACATAGCATGTTGAACCTTGAAGCAGCAGAAGACCGCGCTGGGTGCCGCTCCTGTCAGCTAAGAGCAGGAAACTGAGGTGACAGATCATATGGATTCATCGTGGAAAACATTGTCTGATCTGATAAGTCTCCATTTCTGATGGTTTCTTTTTGAGACATGCTGTTTACATTAAACTCCGACCCTACCATCTGAGTGTTGCAGCATTAATCAAGACTCATCAGACCAGACAATGTTTTTCTAATCTTCTGTTGTCTAATTTTGGTGAGCCTGTGTGAACTGTAGCCTCACTTTTCTGTTCTTAGCTGTCAGGAGAGGCACCCACTGTGGTCTTCTGTAGCCCATCTGCTTCAGGGTTTTTACATAGAGTTTGCTCAGAAATGCTCTGCTGCATGCTTTCATTGTAACGGTGGCCATTTGAATTACTGCTGTCTTCCATCAGCTTGAAGCAGTCTTGCCATTCTCTTCTGACCTCTGACCTCAATAAAGCATCCCCCCCCCAGAGAACTGCTGCTCCCTGGATATTTTCTCTTTTTCACACTGTTCCCTGTAAACCTTAGAGATGGTTGTGAAGGAAAACCTCAGCAGGTCAGCAGTTAATGACAGACTCAGAGCATGTGATTGGCTGATTAGATATTTCCTTTAATGAGCAGATAGTGAGGTGTACCAATCAAAGTCGCCCGCTGTTGGCCATTAGCAGAAGTGAAGGTTTGGATTCCTTTGCAGTTTCCCCTCTAAACATTGTCTGTTTATATATAGTTTTATTACTCACTGTAACGAGATATTTTAGCTCACATTGCTGAATTAAGCCTCAACTCTCAAGTAAATGACTCTAAATCCCAAAGCTATTGCCTTTAATTGTTTCATCCCCTTTTAAGCCTGTGTGAGGCTTATCTGCTTTTGCACAACAAATGTAACTCCTGCCAGGAAAGAAGTTGCTGTGTACTACTGATCCACGGAACCCCTCCCAGCCATAATGACAACCTGAAAATCCAGAAACGTGTCCTCGCTCTGACAGCAGTTCCAAAACTGTGTCTGAAATACTTAATGTAGCTATGAGCCGCTTACTTATCTATTCCCCGATTCTAGTGTCAAAAAATTGCTTCATCTGGAAGAACCTTAGTTAAGGACACTGAGACACAAAATAAGGGTCGTGGATAAGAATATTTTCTAAGGAGAAGTGATGATTGATTAAAATGCTGCAGAGACAAATAGAACCGGATAGTTTTGACACAGGTCAGGAGGTTGGGATCACCTATAATGACAGAGAAGGAAAGCAGCTCCAGTGGAAGGGTTTGTGTGCTTTTGCTAGTAAATAAAAGTCAAGTTACTTACAGACACGGTTTCTGCAGTGGTGTGAAACACAATACAACCACGCAGAGTAGTTACATATAATTTTCCCGTTTCCCCATTAACACACACAGTATGTAAGAGAGGCCCTCAAAGCACAAATTCTTGTGACGCAGAACTGAGATCGCCTTTCATGACCGTTTCCAGGCCGTTCCCATGGGGTTGCACACGGTTTCTCCCAGGCTTTAAATGGCCACCATGCATGCTCTGCATACTCTATATTTCATCTCCAGCAACACACTGGATCATCAATTTCCACTTGTAGTCACTGTGAGGCAGATCTTCAGCTTTCAAATGCCTGTAATTACTGTCTGGTTTTGCATTTTCAGAATTCCTCATGTGGATATTTCAACTGTGACTCCACATGCTGGTGTTCTCTGTCTGTTACTTTGACATTTTTAATACAGATTTATCAGTTTTAACACTGAAGGTCAAACATGGTAATAAGGACTTTGCCAGTAAAGATCATCTGGGAGGGCTCTTTGTTATCTGAATGTATAACCGACTCAGAGATAGAAATGGGGTCAGTGCATTAACATGTTAGTGTGATTAACTATACTTCCCTTAAAGTGCATTCAGTTCTAGTGGTTCACTCTTGCTTTGTGCAGCGTTGCTTATAAGGTTGTGCTGCTGATCTGAATCGAATTTAAAGTAGTTTGTGGAGTTCAAGATTTTGAAACTAATTAATTTTATTCAGGAAGTGGTGATGCAAAGCTCTAATATTGCATCGTTTGGTTTGATTTTGGTCGTCAGATTGAAGGAAAACCTACATGTCTAATAAAAATTTTAGAATTCTTCAAAAAAAGTTATAATTTTCCATGAAATAATATTAGTACAGACTGGAAATAAGTTGTAATAGTTTAGAAAATTATTTAGGAAAAATATTTAGGGGGATAGTTATGATATTATTAAAAAATAAGTTTATACAAAAATATATATATTTTCAGAAATTTTTGAACTTTGTTACATTTTGAAAAACAAAATAGAAACACATGCCATATAGGTGATATCCATACTGGCATTTAATAAGCAGGTATGCAGCTGCTCCGTTTTATTTGACAATAAAATTAACATAATGGCTCTATAAACTACTCCCTTCTACGCTCCTGTTAAGCGTGTAGACTTCAGAATTTGCCTTCAAGAAAAGAAACGAATCTAATGCAGGAAATTAACTCCATAGAATACTGTGTGCGAGGGCTGTCTTCGCTTCTCTGAAAGGGTTAATTCGTAGTAGAAACCCATCTCCACAGAGCTCCGCCTCACAATTGTTGAAGCTGTGCGCCTCAGAAATCACACCACTCCAGACCCCGCCTTCCCTCCCCCGGATCCCCTCTCAATCCCACCCACCAACTCCTGGACCACATTGAAAGGGCTCCGATGTTGTCATACGCTACAGTTTGGGGAGCTCCATCATCAAGAACTTCCAGCAGGAGCATCTCTGTTACAAAGAGGCAAAAATTAGTGCTACAGGTGCAGGGAAAACGTCAAACCCCCGAGTAGTCCCATTATTCCCAGTATTACTAAAAGGCTGAGAACTAATCAGCACAGGCTTCAGTGGAGCATCTTCCAGAGCAGCTGGGAAACATGAGATTGCTGTGTTGCGCCTCCCTGCTATTTCTAATCATCCCCGTGTTTCAAACAAGTAAGTGCGAAACTGCATTCAGACTTTATCAATGTGTGCGAGCCAGACTGGCTTTATTTTACTGGGTGTATGAGTCCTGTGCTTCACTTTGATGCTGTTCAATAAGCATATATGCTCGTGGTTGTTTTATTTAGTTTATTTTAAAAAGTAACATTATGAATGTAAAGAAAACTGAGGAATTCCTTGCATAGGTTTAAATTACCCACGCCTCTGACAGCACCGGATGTAAAATGATGTGGGGCGCGGGGAGGGGCGGGGGCACTTTTTCATAAAAAAATTAATAGGTCAAATCTTGCCTCTTGTGCTTTCTGTAAAAGTGAAAAATTTAGGGGTGGTGATTACAGGAACTTCTGTTTTATGATTTTTAAAAAACTCTAATTTTTACATTCCTGCATCAGCCTGCTTTGACATCGTTTTCCGTAACTGGTGTTTGTGCGGCTTTTAGTTGTAAATGTAACTAAATTTTTTTCCTTGCTACTTTTCAATGAAGGTGCGCGTTTAGTTCATTTACTGGCGCTCAGCTCGCTGCAGGTTGTGCAGCCAATCAGGTTTGAACGGTGTGAACGCCGTGTGTGAAAAGTGTCAGGCGGGGTTTCTGAAGAGCCGGTTTTTTGGAAGCTGTTGTTCATAATGTGGGAATGAGCGCCTCTCGCATTTGAATCAGAGCTGAAAACTCAAACATGAAACATTTGTATCGTGGGAACCTGCAGGTTAGTCTGATTCAGATTTGGAGATTACATTTGGATAAATCAGATTTGGGTTGTTTTTTTTCCCCCCAGAATTTCAAGCGCACATAATCTTCCTACATGATGCAATATCCCACCTGTTTGCAAGAGGATGCAATGCCAGATATTGTGAAAACGACTGGAAGCCCTCTTGAGGCTGAATTCCTGCAGTTTTGGTTGTGCAGACAGTCAGACCTGTTCCCAGGATGCTGGTTCTGGGAAGTAATGCAGTGGGAACATGTTGGAACTGGTTGTCACCCATCCACATTTCCACACCAGTCACAAAGATATGCTTTGTACTTACAAGTCTCAGATTTGGGCAGATAACCGTCATTTTTGCCGCTTTGATGCAGAGAAGTTATTTTTTAAGGCGTGTAAATATATTTAAGTCTGAGCAGCAAGGACCACCTGACTCAGCACCATGGTCAGTGGCTAACATACGTCAGATGTCAGAGAACTGGTAACAAACAAACATATGGCCACACGTTGTTGATTTGCACTCAATCAATAATCCTGCCATTCAGTCCACTTTGGCTTTCAAGGTCTGAACTTTAAGCCCATTAAGTAAATAACCAGCATGAACTTGAGTTTGGACAACATTTCACTGGGTTCACGGGATGAGAGCTGATATATAAATGTAAAAAACAGTCCGCCCTGTAGAGAAAAGAACCCACACGGAAATCCTTCGATGGATGGATATGGAGCCATAAAAATGAACAGCTAATCTTTCTTAAATGTAAATACTGAGTCATAAACAGATCTACAACAAGCAGAAACTCAAGGAGAGCCTTCACTTTATTTGACTATTGCCTAAGCACCAGCTGTTTGACCAAGAGCCTTATGATTTACTATGCATGAGATGTGTAGGTAGGTATTTATAATTTATGATTTGGCTTTTACTGAACCACTCTTAAGGGGGGCACTCGTATGTAAAGGCAAGTCAGTGAACATAAATGTTTATTTTGGAATTCAATGTAAAAATAAAACATTTAATTTACTATATTAAGATAATATGGGAATTTCACAGTTTGGGCTAGAAGTAGGAATGGCCTCCAGTACCAGTTTGTATGAATTGCTGTTTCATTAATGTGCACTCAGATTTCATCTTTCAGTTCAGTGGCTTCAGTGGGTCCATTTAGGAGGGGGCTTGGGAAGGTGATTCTCTGTCTGGCAGAGACCATAAATCCTCAAAATATTCAGTTCTGATTATAAACTTTCCAGATTAGCAGATCCCTGATAAAGGGAGGCTGTTCTACTCACATGCATGCTGTACATAGTTTAGCTGCTGCCAATTTCCTTTGGATTGTGGGCCATATTCATACATGATCACTAAAACCATTTAACTGAACTGAATGTTTTTATCCATCTTTCACAGATGCACTGATAACATGTGGAACCAACCAGTTCCAGTGTGGGAATGGGAAATGTGTCACAATGAGGTGGGTGTGCGACGGCACTGATGACTGCGGGGACGGCACAGATGAACTTCCTGGTACCTGTGGTGAGTCCGGCGTGATCTGCGAATGGACTTTGTTTCCGTGCGCCCACATTCCCGCGCTCAGATAACCTCAGTTACTAGTTTCTGTGTTTTGTCATTTCCAGCTATCAAAACATGTAAACCAACAGAGTTCAGCTGCGCAGACCGCCTTAACCAGTGTGTCCCGAGTGGTTGGCGCTGTGATGGCAAAGCTGACTGTGAGAATGGAGCTGATGAGTTGAGCTGTGGTAAGTCAGAGTCTAGAGCAGGTGTGGGCAACTCCAGGCCTCGAGGGCTGGTGTCCTGCAGGTTTTAGATGTGTTCTTGATCCAACACACCTGAATCACATATAGAAGTCATTAGCCGGACTCTGGAGAACTTGACTGCATACTGAGGAGGTGATTCAGGTGTGTTGGATCAAGAACACATCTAAAACCTGCAGGACACTGGCCCTCGAGGCATGGAGTTGCCCATCCCTGGTCTAGAGGCACATGCATCTGCCTGCCTGCTCTAATGCCTCTTCATTGTTCTGATCGACCTGCCAGTGGCCAGGCAGTGCACAGACTCCGAGTTCCGCTGCAACAACGGCCAATGCGTGTCGTCCTCCTTCGTGTGTGATGACGACGTGGACTGTGAGGATGGCAGCGACGAGGATTCCTGCCCGCCCGCCACCTGCAGCGCTGCTTCCTTCCGGTGCAACAACACGGTTTGCCTTCCTCGCCTGTGGGCTTGCGACGGAGATCCCGACTGCTCCGACGGCTCGGACGAGTGGCCCGAGACCTGCGGAACAAAGACTCCCGCCCTCGTGGGCATTCAGCACTGCTCCTTGCTGGAGTGGCGCTGTGGCAGTGGAGAGTGCATCCATGTTAACTGGAAGTGTGATGGACAGGCTGACTGTCTTGATCGATCAGATGAAGCTGATTGTGGTAATTACGAAATTCAGATCTTTTGTACAACTATCTGTTCATCACTTCATTAATGCTGCTATTTATTTATTTCTCTTGTACTCTGCATCCCTCTAGTTCACGCTACCTGTCGTCCTGATGAGTTTGAATGTGGTGATGGTACTTGCATCCATGGGAGCCTGCAGTGCAACCATCAATACGACTGCAGGGACATGAGCGATGAGACTGGCTGTGTGAATGGTATAAATCTCCTGGAGAGAGTCTCACCTTTTGGCCGCCACACGAATCTGTGTTTGCTGAACTTGTGTTTTATGTCCTCCTGTCACACACAGCCACCCGCTGCGAGGGCCCAACCAGGTTTAAGTGCCGCAGCGGGGAGTGCATTAGCATGGAGAAGGTGTGTGATAAGCACCGTGACTGCAGGGACTGGTCGGATGAGCCTCTTAGGGAATGTGGTGAGTTCTCCTCATTCATAACCATCTGATTATTATTAACTACTTTCAAGGCTTCAGAATCCCCATAAAAAGACCCTTTCTTCTTCTCCCCTCAGACTCCAATGAGTGCCTGTACAACAATGGCGGGTGCTCCCATATTTGCAAAGACCTGAAGATTGGCTATGAGTGCTTGTGTCCCTCTGGATACAGCCTAGTTGACAGTAGGCGCTGTGAAGGTAGGTCACGTAATTATAGTACCAAATGTGAACTTCACCCAGATTTACAAAGGCTGGCAAATGTGTTTACTTTTAACACAAACGCTCCCCTTTCACTGACTGTGCTTTCAGATAAAGAATGATCTTGTAATTCTCATGTACACAGTGACTCAACATATTGCTGCTCCAGTTTCATTTAATTTTGAAGACGTTTCTCTTTTTTGTATTTGAATCAGATATTGATGAGTGCGCCAACCCGGATACCTGCAGTCAAATCTGCATCAATCAGATGGGCAGCTACAAATGTGAGTGTGAGGAGGGTTACCAAGTTGATCCAGCAACCAAAGCCTGCAAAGCCATCGGTATGTTTGCGTTTTCTTGTACATATACAATGTAACCATTAATTGTTGCAACTTGATGACTTGCCTGTTCTGCTGTGATACTGTCAGAATAGAACTAAAGTTGAATTTTGTCACTTTTTCTGAAAGAAAAAACATAAATATAGTTGATATTTCTCTCAGGTTTGCAAGTAGAAGGTGTAGACTTTATGTAAAAGATGTAAAAAGATACCACGACATCACTCACTAGTCTGTGGACTAGCATACTGAAAGTCTTTACTTTATTTACCATTTGCTCTCTTTTTAGCATGAATGCAGTTATAGTGACAAACTCTCAGTAATGATTTTCCTAAAACGCCACCACTTACAGGCCAAACCAGAGCCAGCATATATTTTACATTTAAATCATTTAATTTTGCTTAAAACAAACAGGAAACTGCTGATGAAATGATAACTCACGTGGTCTTTGTAGGTACAATAGCCTACCTGTTCTTCACTAACCGTCACGAAGTCAGAAAGATGACTTTGGACAAAAGTGAGTACACGAGAGTCATCCCTCGCCTGAAGAACGTCGTGGCTCTCGACATGAACATGGCCACCAAAGAGATCTACTGGTCAGACATGTCCCAGAAGAAGATCTACAGGTGGGCAGGAATGAAATCAGAATGATAATAGTCATTGTGTTCACTGTACTCTTATTTGACACTTGTTTGTACTTTCTACCCAGAACTCCAATGGACTCGGCTGAAGACTCCACTCAGCACCACATAGTGATCGGTAATGACATTGATGCTCCTGAAGGAATTGCCTTTGACTGGGTCCATGGTAACCTCTACTGGACTGACAGCGTCCGCGGCACGGTCTCCGTTGTAACTGCTGATGGCAGCCGTCGCAAAACTCTTTTCCACCAGGACTTATCGAAACCCCGCGCTATTGCCGTTGACCCCCACAGCAAGTAAGCTAATAGCACTAGTAAGAGTTTAATCATGCCTAAATCTTTACCAGACTCTCTGTTTCATTTGCATTACGTGCACCTAACAGGAATCAGTGTAGCCATAATTATTTTTTTCACGTTACAGTTTTATTTACTGGACCGACTGGGGGACTCCAGCTAAGATTGAGAAGGCGGGGCTTAATGGAGGAGATCGCACCGCGCTGGTCATTGACAGCATCGTGTGGCCTAATGGCATCACACTTGGTAAACTCAAGCATTCATGTCTCTTGGGTTTCAAGTTGTCATGTGAGCATGACACTAGTTAACTTTCCCCAACCTACTTCCTCCCCAGACCTGTTAAACCAGCGCCTCTACTGGGTGGACTCTAAGCTGCACACCCTCTCCAGCATTGACGTTCAGGGCGGTGGTCGACGTACTCTCATCATTGATGAACACAAACTAGCTCACCCACTGGGACTCACTGTATTTGAGGTAGATATTCAGCACATGATGACTCCAGATCATGACCACATGCACGTCTCACAAACACCTCACGCCTACCGTGTCTCAGTTATTCAAACTCAGCTGTTTCCGTGTTTCCAGGAAAAAGTGTTCTGGACAGATGTGAGTAACAGTGCCATCCTCAGTGCCAACAGACTGACCGGTGAGGACATTGTGCCAGTGGCAGAGCATCTGTCATCACCAGAAGACATCATTCTCTTCCATAACCTCAAGCAACCTGCTGGTAAGAGTTACAATACTAAAGGTGGAACACTACTTCCTTTTTTCTTTTTAAAAGATTAGCTTAAGTCAAGTCAGTGCTTACCTTTGATAAATAGTGCGATTTGCACACAGTAATTAGCTCCTTAGGTCATCCACTTATAGTTAGCATACAGATATGAGAGTGGAAACTATTTTTTACAACTTCCAACTTTCATCCATTTCACTGTTTGTTTTTCCCCTTTGCAGGAAGAGACTGGTGTCAGGTGTCCAGCGGTGGTTGTGAATTCTTGTGTCTGGCAGCTCCTCAGATAGGAAGACATCCCCCCAAATATACCTGTGTCTGTCCAGATAACATGATGCTAGCCAGGGATATGAGAACATGTGTACCTGGTATGCTAGCAATACAAAGCTAAATCATAATAAAATAGTTCTTGTCTTTAAAGTAAAATATGTAAGTCGATCAACCAGCTGTTTATTGACTCCTTTCTGTACTTTACCAGCTGTGTCAACACCTGCAGCACCTGAGCTGACTCAAGCTCCACCTACAAGCTCCCCTCATCTGGTGCCAGTGCCAACTACGACCAGACCCAGGACCAGACCCAGGACTACACCCAGGACCACAGTGAAGCCTAAGGTCCACACCACCACAACATTGCCTGACGTAATTCCCAGCACAGTGCTACGCATTAGCAATCCTCCATTCAGGTCCACCGCGCCCGAACCGAGGACGACTTCGCCGCAGCCAGTGAACCCTAAAATCTCTCAGACCACCACACAAGCTCCAGTCACCTCTCCAGGCAAGTTGCCAAAGTGCCATAGGGTTGGTTTTGCAGATTTCAGATAAGTTCTGTTTTGCTGAGAGCACTGCTCTCATTGCAGTCCTGGTGAGGGTCAGCTCCATGTATCATTAACTTACATTATTGTGTTTACCTTTGCTTCAGATGTCCGACATAACTTTGCTGCAGCCCCACCCAAGGCTGTGTCCACCACTCCGATAGCACTTTACGTTATGTTACCTCTTGGTAAGCGGTTTGAGCATCTGCTGTTTCACAGAAAACTCGTTATTTGAGTTAATCCAGATATCATGAGTAATATATCTCTGAATCGGTTTCCAGTGATCATTGGTCTGGTGGTTGCTGGTAGTGTTCTGCTGTGGAGGAACTACAGGCTGAAGAAAAGCAACACAATTCACTTTGATAACCCCGTTTATCAAAAAACCACTGAAGACCAAGTGCACATTTGGAGGAGCCTTGATGGTTACTCCTACCCCAAAGTAAGTCTCAAATGAGTTACTTATACAGTATAATGACTAATATAAATGTCAAAAATATCTATCCTGCTATTGTTGCATGTTTTATGTCTCACTTCCCTTTTTTATTTGCTGTCCCATCAGAGACAAGTTGTGAGTTTGCATGAAGAGGCAGACAATCCAGTCTTTATAGACAACTGAAAAAAGACCAGCAGAGTAGGAGGAGGAGCCTGAATGATAAACTACCTTGTTCATCATTTTTACCTCACGCAGCACAAAGATATGGAGGTCAAAGCCTGTATGTGACAACCTTAAAACCACTATATCCTCAAAGGTGCACAGGTGTTCTACTGTGAACGTAGCAGAGCCAATCCTTTTTTTTTTCAGGGTGTACATTTTTTCATACAAAAACATACCAAATCACAACATTGTGGATTCCTCAGTCCTTTTTTTATTTTTACTGTTATACTGGCAGAATGAGTGTATCATCGTTAAAGACACTAGGAGGTGTAAATAGCACACAGGGTGACTGCTTTTGATAATATTTTATGTTGCAATATTCAGGATTTTGAGAAAATATTCACTATGATTTTGTTGCAAGCCCTTTGGTTAAGCTAAGCTAACTGCTTTAAGGTGCCATACTGATCGTTGTGTTAACCGTTTTTATCACAGCAGGGATTCTATGAAAAATATTCATAGCACTTTGTTTGTCATGAGGACAGGGATCAGGTGAAAGCAGTTAGCCTAGCATCTCTAAAACATTTTTGTTCAGTTCATATAACAAAACTGCCAAGTGACTTATCAGCACCTTATGAGTGAAATCTGTTTGGGGGAAAGCCAGGTAATGGTTTCCAGTCTTATGCTAACCTGATGTAATCTGCAGTTGGTAACATACTTACGATACAGAAAGTGAATATCCGTTTTATTTTATCTAAATGATCATACTTTTTCTTTAAAATTGAGCACACAGCAGGTGAATGTAATATTAGAAATTACATGTGCCCATGAATACTTTGTGTGCTTTACACCGGCATCTGCCTCAGTAGTTGCGCAGAAATATGATCCAAATGGATCTAATGGTACTGCTGTTGTTAACCTCAAAGAAATCTCAGCACAGTTTGTGTTTGTGCCTTTTGTTCATACTGTACACTCTTCAGCAGAGAGCCTCAAGATGCCTTTTCAGCTGTGCAATGACTGTCCAGTATCTGTGCTGGAAAGGGATCTTTAAAATTTTTATCCATATGTCTCTCTCAGGGGATGCAGAACATTCCTAAAAGGCTGAAAAGCATCGATTCAGCCTCACACGACTAAAAAGGGCTCTGTGCCATGTCACATGTACGTTTAAATGCTCCCTTAGGACCGGCTGCCTTCCACCAGCAGCCTGACAAAAGAATGCCGTGTGCCCAGACAAACTTTCTTGGTTGTTTGTGATCATTTTTTTGTATTGTTGAGTGACTTTTTATTGACAGATTTTCTTCGTGTTGGTGCTACTGAGTGGATTTGTATTTAATCAGCGTGCCTTGCATATGTACGATGTGGTGGTGGTGCAGTACTTAATAAATTTATTAGACCACCACCCAGTGAGCTGCCCCAGATAAACAGTGTTAATCATTTTTATATTTCTGTAATGGTTACCTGTTCGTGCAAATTCTTCCACCAAAAATATATTTTTAAGGAATTTTTTTAATTTATAAAAATGAGTTGAAAAAAAAAAGAGTTAAGCATGTCATTATTTTCAGATTAAGATGACAGTCATTTGCTTGCATTCCTGAACAGAAAAAAATATTTTAGTGGTTGAATGTTATAAAGGCGTTATTCATTTCTGACTTCTTCAGCGTGCTAGCTCCAATTTGAACATGAAAACATGAATTCGGTTTATTATTTGCCTAATAAATAACAATATAGTTTTTAGCTTTAAAAGCATTTTTGACAGATTTCCACAGTATTTTTTTTTCTTGTTTTTATGATAGGTGGTCTAATACATTTGTTGAGCACTGTGTATGCAAGTGTTATATTCAAGACGATGTCATCATGGAAACGAAGCTGTGCGATCACTGACCAACAGTGCACACTAAGCCTGTAAATACAATGTTCATAAAAATGTACATATTTGTACTTAACTGTTGTTAATATTGTTTTAGCCTTTAAACATTTGCTGTACAGAAATAAATGCTTCTATTTATTATGGAATCAGTTCTCTCCGGAGTCATTTGTTGAGGACTTGTGCTGGAGTTTGTTTGAATACACAATTTACTAAGAAAATTGGGAGAATTGCGCTGTCCGTTTTGATGGTGATGGAACTGCTGCTCTCTAGGACCTCTTTTAATTCCAAGATTTTAAGATATAATGAAAATAATCTGGCCCTTAGACCCATTACACTGTGTCATTCATTAAAAATTGTAAGCCAAACTGCAGAGTACCCCCTTTACTGCTTCCATAGGAATGAAGTTGAGTAACAGTTGGGTTCTGCTTATCAATGCACCTGATTAACTGATCATCAGCCAGTGCGAGCACTTAAAAAAGTAGGTTTTGGCAGTTTGCTGCTCTGGAGCATTCAGGTGTGTGTTGACACAATATGAGGGAGCAACAAATTCAGCAGTGATCTCACAGAAGCAACTGTTACTGCCCCTCGATCTGAGAAGGGTTACAAGGACGTCTATAAACAACTGGAAGTCCATCATTCTTCAGTGAAAAAACAATCACAAGTGGAAAACATTCAAGACAGCTGCCAACCTTCCACAAACCACATACCAAAGTCACACTGTACAATGCTCAGGAATCAGTTAGCATGCTAAAGGTTAAAGTTCATGAAAGTGCAATAGAAAAAAACTTTTCTTAACAAGTATTGCTTGATTGAAAGGATTGCCAGGGGAAAGCAACAGTCTCTGTGAAAAGAAGAAGGCAGCATGCTGCAGGTTTGCATTAAATCTCAGGGACCTCTGCAGGAATGTGCTTTGGACAGAAGAGACCAAAGTGGTGAAGTCTGCCATAATAGACGCAGCACCAAAACCAAACACCTCATACCAGCTGTGAGCACGGTGGTGGAGGGGTGATGATTTTGGCTTGTTTTGCAGCCACAGGACTTGGGCACCTTTCAGTCAATGAGTCAACCATGAACTCCTCTGTATACCAAAGCCTTCGAGAGTCAAATGTGAGGCCGTGACAGCTGAAGCTTGGGTGAAACTGGGTCATGTGGCAGGACAAAGACCACAAACAGCATCAAATCTACAACAGAACGGTTGAAAACATGACTGAAGACGCAGCGATGGCCCAGTCAAAGTCCAGACCTTTACCTGACTGAAATACTGTGGTGGGACCTCAAGAGAGCTGTGCATAAACAAATCCCTACAAACTTCAGTGAACTGAAGCAGTGTTGCAAAGACAAAATCTTTAAAGTCATACAGAAAATGATTATTTCAAGTTACTGCTGTTTAAAGTGGTTCTATAAAATACTGAATTATAGAGTGTACTTAATTGTTCACACAGTGCTTCCTTCTATGGCGCCCTATGAGCAAGCACTAAACTCCCCTTTGACAGGAAGTAACCTCCAACAGAACCAGGCTCAGTCACCCAGTTAGAGGTGAGGGCTGGAAGAAAACACACTTAGAAAGAGAGCCAGAGACTCACATTCTCTGTGTTGTTCTCGTGGTTTGTTTGTGCACATGTGGCTGAAAACACGGGTGGGTTTTTCTGGGGGAGGCTGTGCTGTTAGAGCTCTGGTGAAAACAAGAGCGCTTTCCTAGAAGGTTCACGTCAAAGCGAAAAGCGACATCCCACTCTTTCTTAGAAATTCTCTAACACACGCAAATAGAAAAAATATATAATCTTTTGTTAATCTGTGTCAAATGAAATTAGTAGATAAATAAGACAGTAGCACCTGTATGAGAGCTGTAAAGTCTTTTGTAAGAAGATTTAAATGGGCAGTTTTACAAGTCTTCTGAAACCAAGTTTAGTAGCTTGAAGACTAAGTCACAACAACAGTGACCGGAAACATTTGCCCATGTGTGGTCAAACCCATCAGCAGACATGTCGCGTGCAAGGTTCAAGGCCGAGTAGGAGTGAAGTGCTGAGCCGATAACAGGAGCCAGAAGATCCTGAAGACACATGGAGTAAACACGGACACATGCAGTGATACGACGGTCAGATCTCCCTCAGAGAAAATGTTATTCTGCGTATTATTATGAACTCATTGCATCATTAGTTCATTCAGCGTGAGCCAATTTCCTGAACCGACTGATGTCAGGCACACATCGTCCCAGACTCGGTGCTCCGGAACAGTTTTTCTGTTTGCATACATGACAGAAAATGCCTGTTTTCCAAATAAAGGTTTTATCTAAATCCCTTCCAATCATTAATCATTAATTTAACCACTAAAGGTCACATGTGAGCCTTCTTCTTTATTCCACAGATGAACAGAATAATAATACTGAGAGGAGCTATTTGTGACCAAGTGCTCATATATTTTTATATTTTAAGAACATCCAGGTTTCAGTTCAAGTGCCTTTCTTGTATGCGAATCAATGGGTTTTATTGTACATTTTAAATAAATTCATTCATTAGGGACAACTCCTATACATACTGCATAGTTCACTGCAGGTTCCAGAAAAATGCAAATGCTTATGGGATGTCATGTTCTAATAGGTCAGGATATGACATTATTGCACACCTGATCCTGAATAAACAAACGCAGTCATCTGGACCAAACACTGACCTTTGCTCAGACCATGTTTTGTTGGAGAAACACAGCCTTATTTGAATGGTTCACACTGCTCACCAGACAGCAAATTTATGAGTCCTATTACCAATAATAAACAGTGCATCAACTTTATAGTGTCATATTTCAGCGTCAGCGTTCGGAGTGCTGTAGCTGCTTAAAAATCAAGACGTTTATTTCATTTTTAATTTGTGGGTTTTATCATGCAGACTGCTGTACTATTTTAAAAATAAATTAAAATGACTTACGCATCAGTTTATGAGTATTACTCTAATTGCCAGTTTGGGTGAAGCTCCTTTTTAGCTATTGGACAGAACCACTGTTTTCTGATGATCTTATGGTTATTTTCTCGATAAAGTTATTGTTTGTTTTAGGTTTTTAAAAGTTCTGAATATTAAAAAAAAATAGCATGTTTTTGTCCTCATTGCATGTGCTCGGCTCAGCCGAGCTCTGACTCCGTGTCATCCTGGCCTTCAGTGCTGAAGAGAAACCTGAGGGTTGTTCTTATTTTCTTCAGTCAGTGACAAATAGTAAGATGCCCTAGCTTTACAAAATAATCAAATAAATAAATAAAATGTTTTTCCAGAGTAAATGAAGATCTTCTTAATTAGTGAGAGGCACGCTTTTGCGAGTTATATCAGGGAGTCGAGCACTTCTGATGTGAGCCTTTCTTTTTCAGAGGAGCCACAGTGCTCTCAGTGAGAATGTAACACTATCAATGCGTCATCGACCTCTGTGGGAGTAGACATGCACTGTGTTGGCACACGGCACTGAAGACGATAACAGTGGAGGAATTATATCCTGAAACTATAAAAAAAAAAACATTGTCTGTATTCCTTTATGCTGTATATTTTGTGCGCAGATGTCTCAATTTGCAAAGTAACTAAAATTGTGTTAAAACTAATCTAAAAGTGATATAATGTACAAAAATGGATACAATAAGCGTTAGTAATAACAAAATTATCATATTAATGTAACAATGTTATAGAAGTCAGTCGTTTTTACAAAAACATTGAAAGCGCGAGGACCTTTGTACTCATTAAACTGGCGGTGCGCGCCCCCTGGAGGACAGTCAACGTAACGCATGGCTCGCGCACCGGAAACCACGTGTTGAAGCGTTAACGCGCTTCGGTAGCAGCTGGGATTGCTACTCGTGTATAGTTGTGACATCTAAACTAAAGCAAACTCTCTCCGTAAAAAAACAAAAACATGGCGGGGAAGTCGGAGTTGAAGATCAACTCTCAGTTCGCGCAGAGATATGAGAAATACCGACAGAAAGAAGAGCTGCAGAGGCGTAAGTGTGTCATTAGCTAAGCAGCGTGTTAGCGTCCCAACGTGGGGAAGTGTTGCTTGCTATATAAGTAGATGTTTTCCCCAGCGATGGGAGATTTGTTACTATAATATCGGTGTTTCCTGTGTGTTTGTGCAGTGAAGGACCGGTACGGAGACCGAGCAGATGACAGTGACTCGGAGTCTTCCGAGTCCAGCTCGGATGGCAGTGAAGTGGTCAGTTAGCATCGCTGCTCTGTTTCACTCTCACCGGCAGTGAGGTGCTGCTGTATAACATGTTATCTTCCGCCTCCAGGAGCTGGACCCCGATGTCGAGAGGGATTTTTACAGGACATTGTCCCTGCTGAAGAAGAAAGACCCGAAGATCTATGAGAGAGATGCTCACTTCTACTCAGAAGGTGACTGCTGGGGATCATCACTAGTTTTGCCTTCACAGTTTTAATAACTCTTGATGCACGAAGTGACTTTTACCATGTTTCTTTCAGATGCATCCAGCAGTGATGCAAGGCCTTCCACCTCAAAGGAGAAGTCAGTGAAGCCCATGTATCTCAAGGATTATGAAAGAAAAGTCATCCTGGAAAAGGAAGGGTAAGTGACTGCTGGTGTGCCAGAAGCTGTATCCATAAAGGATCTGAATACAGATGGTCCCAAATTAGAGCCTGATTGATATGTTAGTAAGCCAGTATTATTCTGATATTGTCAAATGTATGTGTATTAGTGCCTGACATTAAACTTGTTTTACTTGATGCAGAGAAAGGTGAGGTGTCTTAGACAGCTTCGTGTTCTTAGCTGACAGGAGTGGGGATGCTCTTCTGTCTACCTTGATTGTAACAAGCAGTTATTTGAGTTACTGTTGCCTTCCTGTCAGCTCAGAGCAGTCTGGCCATTCTCCTCTGACCTCTGCGGGGCCTTTTCACCCTGAACTGCCACTCTGCCGCTGCTTATTTTCTTTTTATCAGATCGTTCTCTGTAAGCCTTACAGATGGCTGTGTGTGAAAATCGCAGCAGATCAGTAGTAACAACGATGCCATGTTTAATGCCATTTAAATGATCTTGTAGGTGTACCTAATGTAGTGGCTGGTGAGTGCATATATAATTGGTTGCACCGACCTTGTGTAAGATGCCAAAAGAAGCATACTCACTTGTAGCTGTAGAGTTTTTAAGCACAAAATAAAACTTTCACACTTCCTGGCAGGATGGCAGGAAGTCTAATGTCTGCAGACTCATTGAAATGAGCTCAGCAGCCAGCCTCTGATTCTCTCCCCAGAGGACCAGGAAGCGTGCCTTACATGTCATCTCTTTTCCTCTTTCACATGTTTCCTGTAACCATTTAATTCTCTGCTTCTAACACGCTTCATTCTCACTTTGCAGCAAATATGAAGATGAGGATGACAGTGATGATGAGGAAGCTTTTGAGAGAAGAGAGGTAGGCAAAGATTGTTAACTGTGTTTCCTCGGGGATTACCAGCCACGAATGCTTTCATTAATCACCTGTTTTCCCTTAAAGAGAGCGGCCTCACCCAGCTACATGCAGGAGCAGAGGGAGCTGAAGGAAAGGTCAGTCGAGAGAAACCTCGCGGTGTGCTGCTGCTGCGGTGGTCACAGGCTACTTACTGAAATCCAAATCTCTCTGCAGCTTCCGGAAGTTCATCCAGGACAGTGACAATGACGATGACAGCAGCGAGGGAGACGGAGCGTCCCAGCTGCTGACCAGGAGGATCAAAACACAGGAGGAGAAGGTCAGAAGCTCCTACATGCTGCTGCTCATCATTAAATTGGAATCATTTACAGATCGGGATTCATTTGTCTGTGGCTGCTCGTAGGATAAAGAGGAGGCAGATTATGTGGAGTGGTTGAAAGGCCAGGCGGAACTTGAGGGTGCGGAGGAGGTGAAGGACATGGTGAGTGTGTGTAAAAAGTTTGAAGTGAGTGAGAGAAAGATGCTCGTGTTAAACCGGCTTAGTGATGAGACTGGTTTGTGTGGAGACAGAAGTACTTAAGAGACTACTGGAATGACCCGGAGCTGGATGAAAAGGAGTGCTTCCTGAGGGATTACGTGCTAAACAAGGGCTACCTAGATGAAGACGACGGCGGCGAGCGGTACGTGAGCGACCCGTTTTTCTTACCTGTGAAGTGAAGGAACACGGAGGAGTCGTGTGCTGCTCGCTCCATCGGTAATTTGTTGGGTTGCGTGCAGGATCCCGACCTACGATGAGGTGGTCCAAGATGACGTGGAGGATTCTGAGGAGGAGGGGGAGACTTTCTTAGAGCGCCAGGACAACTTCGAGAGGAGCTACAACTTCCGCTTTGAAGAGCCGGATTCCCAGCAGATCAAGACGTACCCCCGCAACATCGCCACCTCCGTGCGCACCAAGGACGACCGCAGGAAGCGCAAAAGGGAGGAAATAAAAGAAAGGAAGGATAAGGTGTGGTCACGTGTTTTTTTTGGGGGGGGGGGGTGTCTAACTAAATCCTTAATTTGTTGGCTAATATTTGGCTCTTGACTGTCAAATATTTCAGGAAAAGGAACAGAAGCGGGAGCAGCTGAAGCAGTTGAAGAACTTGAAGAGGAAGGAGATCGTGGACAAGCTGAAGAAGCTCCAGGAGCTGACTGGCAACCAGCAGCTCGCTTTCAGTCAAGTTGACCTCGAGGGAGACTTTGATCCAAAAGAGCACGACCAGCTCATGCAGGTCAGTACACACACACACACACACACACACACAGTCCTACAGAAACATTGACACGTAGAACAAATAATGCAGAAATTTGGGAACAACCAGGAGTATTTGCTCAGTAGAACTCACTGTTCTAGTGTGAGTGTATGAAATATTGTCAATCAGGGTTAGGTTTGGTCTGAGGCTCCAAATGCTGAGAAAAAAACTCGAAATTGACAAAAAAAAAAAATTGAGACAAAGTTGAAATTTTTTTGATTTTACCCTCTAGTTTGACTTAAGAATATGAAAAAAAAAAGGGGCGGGTCTTCATTTTTTCAGTTATGGCACAGCAGCTGTCTGCTCGTATCTTAACGAGGGGGCGGTCCCTCCGCCCGCTCACACACCTGTGTTGTGTTTAGCTGATCGCTTGCTGTGCATCTGCTGCTCCAGCATTTAAACCACGAGGTAGCAGAAATAACTTGAAGTCACCTTTAACGTCACCAGCTGCTTGTGTTTGCAGAAATTCTTTGGCAATGAATACTATGGAGAAGAGGAAGAGGAGAAGCCTCAGTTTGAGGATGATGATGATGAACTGGAGGGTAAGCTAATTGAGAAAGCTAGTTTTAATCAGTTTGAAGCGAATGTGTGTTGTGCACGTTTGCGTGTTGCAGCGAGCCGTGAACAGAAACTTGATGCGATTGTGTGCAACAGAGCACTGGAACTGGGATACCTGGACCGGAGAGGAACGTGAGGATGACTACGAAGAGGAGTATGATGGAGAGGAATACAATGCCACTGACCCCCACTGTGATGATGAAGACTTCATTGTGAGCTTAGCACTTCTTACTGATCAACTGGACTTTCTTATTCTGTTAAGCTTGGATTTTCTCTCTAAAAGTATTTTTTTTAAACAAACCTGTTTGTGCAGATGGATGCCGACTATGACCCCAACCAGCAGAAAGCTTCGAAGAAGAAGAAGAGAAAGGAGAGGAGGATGATGATGAAAGAGGACCTGCCACAAATGGGCAAGAAAAGAAAGAGGTCTCACTTTGCAGAGGTCATCACTAAAAAGAAACCTGTGTTTGATCCTCGTAAGTTCCCGTGAAGCTCGCACGCGCTCAGACGTACGTGGGGGGGGGGGTCGTTGTCTAACTGAGGGCTGTCGTTTCAGAGGAGAAGAGCTTCGAGCAGTACTTGGATGAGTACTACAAGCTGGACTATGAGGACATCGTCGACGACCTCCCGTGCCGGTTTCGCTACAGGCAGGTTGTGCCCAACGACTTTGGCCTGACCACAGATGAGGTGAGAAGCTGCACCTGCTGCCGCGGTAACAGTGGCAGGTTGATCACGACTGGCTCGAGTCTCCTATTAGAACCTTCTGTTGGGGGCAGCCTCCATATTGATTCTTGACTTCATGCACTCATTGCAGTGTTGGGTAGTTGGTGGTTGCAGTAGTTTCACATGTAGTGCAAATTGGGTTGTTTGGGAAATGCTGTGATCTATACAAGGGTGCTGGGTGCTCTGTGTGTAAGGCTGGATACATGAGACCCACTCAAACGGTCCCGTACGTGCTACCAGGTCTAATGGAAATGCCTGCAAACTGTTCCGAGTCAAGTCGACCTGCGCTGAGTAGGTTCTAATGGAAACGCGGTGTTCGTGTGGAGCAGTTCAGGGCTGCAGAGCGTGGGTGGATGTAGGTCAGGGATACTCAATCCCAGGCCTCGAGGGTCCTGCAGCTTTTGGATGCAACCCTGCTGCAACACACCTGAATCAACTCCTCAGTATGCAGTTAAGTTCTCCACAGTCCTGCTAATGACTTAATTGTTTGACTCAGGTGTGTTTAAGCAGGGTTGCATCCAAAAGCTGGGATTGACGATCCCTGCTGTAGGTTAATGGCACTGCTGTGATGAGCCTCAGCTAGATTGATCTGGTATTGCTTCCCTCCGGGGAGAGCTTTGACCAGGGAATGATCTCAGCTTAATCTTCTCTCTGAGCAGACCACACAGTGGCTTAGTGATTTTGATGAAGCCGTAACAGGAAATGTGAAATATTCAATCTATTATGAACTAATGAGCCTGCTTCCCCTCAGATTTTAAAAGCTAATGACAACGAGCTGAACAGCTGGTGTTCTCTGAAGAAGACGTGCATGTTCAGGTACCGACTCACTTCTTTTTTTCTTTTTCTTTTTTTTAAAAAGCATCCTTTTTATCTGATGTGAGTCGCTCCACTTGCTTTTTGTTCTCTCAGGTCTGAAAAGGAAGAGCTGAGTGATCTGAAGAACTACAAAATCAAGGCTCAGAATGAGAGGAAGAAGAGAGAAGTCCTGAGCTCTGTGTATTCAGAGTGAGTAGCAGGCTGATCTGCTGGATTAATGAAGCTGTTTTATCAGTGATTGACACAATCTGCATTTACTCTACAGAGACAACGAGGATGTGACAGAGGCCAAGACCAAAGTGGGTAAGAAGCGAAGGGATCGTCTGAAGAACGCTGAGAAGCAGAGCAGCGGAGCAGAAGGTGGTAGTGCAGTCCCCACTGTGGACTCGACACAAGACAGTCTTGTTCAGGCTCTTCAGGAGGCAGGGGATGGCATTGAGGAGGAGATCCTGATTCCCAAGAAAAAGATGAAACATGAAGGAGAACCCCAGATAACTGCAGAGCAGGACGAGGAGGTGGCAGAGAAACCAAATGATGTGAAAAACAGGACTGAGGGACCAAAATGGTCTAAGAAGAAGCACAAACGTTCAGGTGGCCGCGTCTTAGGAGGCATCGGAGTGAAGATAGGTGGCCGGGAGTTCAGCAGACAGAGACTAAAGGCCTATGGCCTGAACCCCAAGAGACTGTACTTCAGACAGCTCGGCAGACAGAAACGAAAAGCACAGGAGAAGAAGGAGAAGCAGAAAAACAAAGTGTGACGTCGACTCCACTGTTTCAGATACAATCTTTGACGAACACGGTCTGGAGAAAAATGGCAAATCCAATGTTTCATTTCTACATGCAAATCTTTTTTTGATTATATTATATATTAAAAAACTGCAGTTATGAAGATTTGAAGTGCCAGTTCTTTTGTGTCAGTGTTGCTGTTGATATTTGACTCTTTTAGCCTCTTTTTATGGATGGTTTAAACTGACAGTTCAGTTGTCACTGAAGTACCACAGTGCTGGAGCCTTGAGACTGGTGATAATGCTGAAACCAATAGCAGTGTGGTTTGTAAACGTTAACAGGGGTTTGAGTGGATGTTAGCTTTCCTGTGTTATGTATCTCCATAACCTGTTTAGCTTTTTCTATTTTGAAGTCCAAGGAGAAAAAGGATATTGTGTGAATTTTTGAAAGTACTGCTATGGACAGTATCATAAACAAAAAGTTGGAAACCATATTTTGATAAACAACCATGGATTAAATACTTTTTGGAAGGACTGTGAAACAAATTTAGTCTATTATTTGTCGTCACTCGTGTACAGTAGGGGGCGGTGTGTGCGTAATGAACGTCTGCAAGACTGACCTTTATTGAAGAAGAAGAAAAGCGGCGCGCTCACCGTCTGAATTTGAATCCTGTGAAGTGCGACTCGGTATGTTTACTGCTCTCATTTGACCCACAAAAAGGTTTATTCCGCCTATAACCCTGTTGTCACCTATCAGGTTTGCACCGGAGACTGCTGCTGAAAAGTCGTATTATGTGTCGGTGTCGTTCTAGGAGCGACTAGTTGCGCAGCTGCCGTCCACAGGAAGCTTTGACTTGTAAACAAACTGAAGCTCTAGAGCTAAAGGTGGAGGGTGCTTTATAAACAGTTTACGTACAGTTTGTAACTAAAACAGCGTTTATCTGAGATCTAAAAGAAACTTTAAACTGGTTAAAGAATATCACGATCAAATTAATTCACGAACAATGGTAATGATTGAAGCGTAAATTAGCCTTAATGAGCGCTTTCGCGGTGTTAGCATGCATATTTTCACTCTAATCTGGTCTCTGTGCTTTCTAGCCTCCCACAATGGCTCAAGGTCACAAATTTCAAGACTTGGAGGAGACCGGGGAGGCTTTAGTGGGCTTCATCAACAGCAGTCAGCCTGACAAACTGAGACGAGTCAAAGATGAACATCAGGCTCTTTTTGATCAACACGTAGAAACGACAAATACTGTCACACAGATTTTAAAAGGTAAGCCATCAGTCTTTTGTTTCTGCTACGCTGTCCCGTGTATTTTCGTGGCCACGAGAATCCAGAGTGAATGCTGTGAAGTTTTGTGGCATTCCTGTAAACCGTCTGTCTGTGTCTGACTTGGACCCAGCCTCTCTAATCCTCTTCTACCTTTTCTATGTGTCGCCGTCCTCCATCCTTAGATTTGGCTCAGATTGAGGAGACTGTAGGTCAGAGGCTGTTGGACATGGAAGAGCAGAAGAAACGAAGGGAGACGGAGCTGGAGAGCTTGGAGGAGCAGCTGAGGCAGTGCACAGCCAAGAGCCAGATGACTGATTCAGAATTACAGTATCCTTTCTATGGTCGGTTTGTCATGAGAAAGGGGAATAAAACAAGTCCATTTCATTTACCATTCTTAACTCTCGTAACCCAGGTTTCTTCAGAGAGAGTTGGAAAATCTGAGAAAAACTGAGCATGAGCTTGAGACTTTTCAGAATGAAGTGGATGAAGACACCACCGAGGTCATCCCTTCAGCAGTGTGAGTATTATAGGCCTATAGTTGGTGATGAAACCGCTCTACTTAGTTTTCATCTCGAGTAAGATTTATTCAGGTCTTTTATCAGGAATGTGAAGTTAATGTTACCTTTATACAAATTACAACTATCGACGTACAGAGGGCTGAATTCAAAGACGCACCAAAGATCAATATTAAAAATGAGGCAGCAGTCTGGAACATTTTGACAAATTTCCTTTAAATCACAGACTTACTCTGCCGTGCGCAAGGCTGCATGAGGAGCACTGCTCCACAAACCTCACAGAAGTAAAAATAACCAGTTTGTGTGCCTGTGTGATTTTAGAAGTGTGCACACTTCTAAAATCACCAAACTTCTTTCATGGATGTTTCCTTTCCCTCATTTGTTTTGCTTTTACAATTTGAAAGTAATAAAGGTTGATCAAAAAAATAAAACTTCACTGTAAAATATTTAAAGCAATAAAGACAGACTGACAGGTTGGATTAATAGGACTGTAGTGAAAAAACTATTGCAGTTTTGAATCAACTTTAATGGAAGCTGAAGTGAGTTTGTTGCTTGTGGGTGTTTGTGAAAGTTTTTCTTGTGAATTTCCAGCAAACCTGCTGTTTTTCTCGGCTCCAGCCGTCAGCTGTGCTTCCCCACACGGCCCCGGGTTTTCATAGCTTTGGACTAAATAGCATCCTATTATGCATATTGGATACGGGATACCTTGCAGAGTAATCTAAACATCCGTATGCTTATCTCTTTTTGTTTTGTTTTTACAGATATGTGGCTCAGGTGTACTACCTAATAACCAAGATCAAGTGGGAATATGACACTCCGCCCAACATTTTAAAAGGAGGTACAGTTATTGTTTTGTCATTTTTTGGTGTACAACCTTTCACGTCCTCTGTGTGTGGTGTTCAGACCGTCAGTTTCTTTCTGTCCCGTGCAGTCCACTATGGTGCAGACCTGGCAACGCCCATCAACCTCGACACGGCAACGCGCTCTCGGAGTGACATAAGCGACCAGCTGTGGGGCTTCGTCAGCACCGAGTGGTAGCTGAGTCAGGGATGTGTAGGAGGCAGAGGTGTTGTGTGTGTGTGTTGGTTTTGTTTGTCTGTGGATGCGCTTGTTCTTTTTTGTTTGTAAAAAAATAAAAGTCTCACACCCTCAGTTTAGTGCTTATGGGATGTCAGATGAGGCTGAGTGGTTTGTTGGTCACCAGATGTCACTGCAGGTCCACATGCTGCTAAAGTGTTTTCTAAATATCCTGGTGGTATTTAGATTTACTGGGTTTCATAAAGTTTCTGAGCATGAAGATGAAAAGGAAAAGGCAGTTTACAGATTTAGAAAAAGGTGTTTTTTGTCATTAATATGCCACCAGATCAAGTTGACTCACATGACTTTATTATAAACAGGCTGTTTTACTGTTTCATCTAGTTTTTTTTTTTACACTTTCCAGTGTAACTGTAGCTGTTTGTTACTATTTTTGGCTTTTTGGTCACTTTAAACAACCAATAACAAAATCAAGTGTATTGATTTGGTTGCGTTTTCCCAGCATTCCCAGTCTGCAGTGGCTGCTGCTGGCCCCTTTTCTGTTTTGCTTAAGTATTTAGAAGTGACACGTGAAACATGAATAAATTAAAATCCCCCTCTGTCGTCACTTAGATATGCTTTTGCTGAAGTAGCAAAAAAACATACATTCAGCAGCAGGACAAAGATGCTCAAATATCCAGGATGGTGTCGCCCACGCACGACGCTGCGGGTTTTTGTATACCCTCAGCCCCGCTCTACAAGAACTAAGCCACCCTTTCTCTGCAGCATGGTGTCTGGTTTAGAGTGGGCAGGATGACATATACAGAATTGGGGAGGCACACACTCACACCTACCAATATGTGGTTTCCTTACGGTAAGCAGTGCATTTAGCGCAGGCTCTTTTTCTGCAGCTTCATGGGTACCTTAGCCTCAGCACACATCATTTCGGTGGTTTTGGCAAGTGGTTTCCATGGAGGTGGGGTTTTGTCACATCAGCCTGCGCTCAAGTGTGTTCTTAAGCTTTCCTTTGATCGTGTTTCGTATTTTTTAGCAAGTGCTTCAGCTCTCACTTCTGCTGAATTATTTAAGCCACGCTTCTCAATTTAGGTACTTTCAATGCCAATTAAGGCAGAATGATAACTGAAGAGCAGCTTCAGTAAGTTATGATGCTGTGTTTAATCCCAGCGCACTAAAGCTGGCAAATCATGAAGTGGGACACACATGTAATTTATTTTACAGCATGTTAAACAGAGGTGACATTTCTTGAAAGTTAATCTTGTCTTTTAATAAGATTTTTAGATATATTTTAATAATGTGGTTTTCCTTCATAGGAAGTGCAAAGTTTACACATAGATTACGTGTGGTAGCGAGAACCAGGAAGAATGTCGAGCTCTGAGACAAGAAATGTTTAAAAACAGAAATGTTTATTCAGTGCTTTAATAAAAATGCCGTCATAACTTAAATGAAGATTGTACAAAACAACCCAGACAGGTTATAGATATTTACAATGTGTACAAAAATTGAAAATATATATTTTACTCTCATTAATATACAGTACTAAACCAAGTAATGCATTGATGAAATTCACGAGCTTGAACACTTGGCTGCCTTCTGATCACTTTGCTGCTGTGTCACTTAAAGCTGAAAAAACTAATAATTTCGCATCATTTTATGATGAGTCATCAGTTAAAACCTCTCTCTGCCGTGCTCTGCTCTGACAAACCAAGAAGGCGTCAACAAGCCTCCACTGTCAGCTTTTATTGCTTCCAACCATTCAATCATGTGTCGCTACATATGTTAAGAGGACCTCCAAAGCAGCGAACCACCCAGCTCAGCGCTGCGCATGACGTCCTCTCCACGCTGCCGAGCCTCTGATGTCGGCAGAGGGGGGAGGCCGCTATCAAACGCCGCTGCTGACCAAAGCTCACATGGCAGAAATTACCAGGGGTTTTGGCAGCTGCTTTTCTGGGTGTGGATGCTCCGTATTGGTGACAGCGTGTCATTATATGCCGCACAGGCCGAGGAAAGATAAGGATAAATCTCGCGCTTTGGCTTTAGCTTCATTTAATCAGAATGCATTTATGTGAAACATCTGCACATACTCTTTGATTCCTCTGCGTGTGCAAACACTGATAAGTGTTTGATCAGAATACTGGCCTTGTTAAGGAGTCACAGAAAGAAACTTTTTTTTCTTTACAAGTACTAATGCTGTTTGTTTTTTTCACATGAAAATTTAAGCTGTTGCCATTATTTGCTGTCGTATGAAGTACAAACAGAAGTGATTATTTTTTAACATTAAACACTTTAAAGAGTTCTTGTCCTAGTTTGGACTTTACCACAAACGTGTAACGTTTTCTGTTGATGAGAAGTCAAATGATTTCAGAGTGCAACACAAGACCTCAGCTTCTGGTGCATGTTTGATTAATAATGCATCTTCGTTTTAAAGGAATACTCGAACCATACTAGAGGCACAGTTCTCAGTTTGAGTGCTTGCTGTTGGTGCTAAATCAGAGTGAGGCACTGTGTCATGTCCTGGATATCCTGGGATAAATGGCTTTAATGGTTGAGGGTGTAAAGTTACCCGAGGAGACGGTCGTGTCCAGGCCCTCCAGTCTGTGAGAGGCTGCATCTGTGTGAGTTTTAGTGGTGCTGCAGTCCAAGAAGGGCATCCCGATCTTCTTCACCTGCCCGTCTTTCGTAACGAGGCAGGGTCGGCAGATCAGCCTGATGATGGCCCTCCTCATGTCCTTGCTGGTCAGGGTGTAGATGATGGGGTTAAGAAGAGAATTGATCATAGCAATGCCCAGGAAGTAGTCTGCCTTAAGGAGCACCTTGCACATTTTGGTTGGACAGTGGAAGTCCAGCAGGAGCAGGATGAAGAGGGGCAGCCAGCATGCGATGAAGACTCCCAGGACTATGGTGACTGTCTTTAGCAGGGCGATGCATTTCTGGGACTTGCGGTAAAGACCTTTCCGCTGTGGAACAAGGCGCTGGGTGTTGGACTTGACGATGCGGAAGATACGGACGTACAGCACCACAATGGACATGAGGATGGCGCTGAAGATGGTGATGCTGAAGAGGATGTAACTCTTGGCATAAAGAGGTAAGACTGTGGAGCACTTTTCCAGTTCGCCCATACAATTCCAACCCAGGACAGGGAGGACGCCCATGAACACAGACAGCACCCAGCTCGCTCCAATCAGAGCAAACATGCGCCCCTGTTTGTTCCCCTGGTATGGCTTCATCCTCACCATGGTGACATGGCGTTCGATGGCGATGGCCAGAAGGCTGATGACAGAGGCGGCCAGCATAATGAACACACAGCCCTCACGCAGGAAATACAGCACAGGGGTCATATTTAATGTGTTGGCACCAGACGTAATGATGTTTATCATGTAGGCGAAACCTGCGAGCAGGTCAGAGAGAGTCAAATTGCCCAGTAAGTAATACATAGGCACGTGGAACTTCTTGTTCTTCCAGATGGCCAGAAGCACCACAGCATTTTCTGCAACGATGAGCAGGCAGACGAGCAGGAAAGCGATGGCCACGGGTTTCAGTCCTTCTGTGTACTTGGCCTCGTCAAGCTTGCCCGTGTAGTTGTAGTGGTCTTTGATGACTGTGTGGCTCTGGTACTCACGAAACATCTGAAACATTCCTGTAGAGGTTGGCATTGGGATGACAGATGGGGCTACAGCAACGTGGGCAGCATGGAAAGGCTCACTGGACATTACTTGTGTTTCCCAGAGGGCTTCCACCCCCTCCTTCTCTCAGCCTTTTCTGATCTTGAGATTAGATCCACGGTTGAGGAACCACACAGTCCTTTTACCTGGGCATAGTTTCTTCTTTCGGAACTTATATATGCAGGGTGGAAAGAGTTTTCTTTTGATGTTGTCTCGTAGGGTTTCCTGTGGTTTGGCAAAATTTCCCCAGAAAAAAAACCCCGTCAGTGCCCGGGACGCGCACTAGGAGGCGATGACAGCGAACCTGCACAAAACAAACGAGGAAAAACAAACGTGAGACGTGAACAGTGGGGGAAAGGAAACGGAGCATTACCTAAACTTCTCCAGTAGCCAGAAATGTATAAAAGACTACACGTGATAGAAATCCCATTAATGACTAACGAGGAAGGGAAATCTCCAGCGGGAAATGACCATTTACTGTAACAACTTCATAATAGCTATAATGAATTAATCGGGGGGAAATGGGTGAAGCTTGAATGGAAATAACGAGGAAGCTGTAATTGAGCATTTTCCTTAATTCGTTGCAATAGAACCTGTATTTTTCTGCTTATTCGTTTTTAAAACCATATTTTCTTTCTTTTCTACGTCACGTAAAATCTTAAAAATGACTCCCAGTTTGTAGAGCGTTAATTGCCATTCATGCGTAAACACGCATTAAACTCTCCAAACTTGCAACTCCTATAGATTACGTAAGTATTTCTTATTTATATATACAGATAGATAGGGTTCTACAACAGTTTGCTGTCATACATAAAATAAGAGCTGGTCGTTACATGACATGAAGTCAAAATGAACTATGCTGTAGAGTTAAAAGTCATATTTTCGGCATTAAAAAAGAAAAGAAAAAGAAAAATAATTATAGAGAATTAAAGCTTTTACGCACCTCTGAAACGTGTAAATATCCAGTGAAAGTTTGAAATGGTCCTGGCTGGAGCAGAGGATGCAGGCTGTCTCGATCACAGCGCACTAGCCACACGCGACTGTGCCGTGGGAATAGAGGAGGAAGACTAAAGCGAGCACAGAAGACTAAACTTGTAGTGGGCTGGTCTACGCGCTGAGCTTCAGCGAATTTTTTTCTCCCTCCTTCGCCTGGACCGCTTAAATTTTTTAAAAATATGCATATAAATCTGCGTTTATGATAAATTGCAGCTCTGAGATTGATTGTTTCTGCAGCAGAAGAGGAAGAGTGAGAAGGTTTTCACCTTATCAGTTGTGTCCTCCGGGTGCAGCTTCAGGCTGCCAAGTTTTTGTTTTTTTCTTTCAAGTGTGGAAAAGTGGCTCCGAGCTGCTCGTCAGGTTTTGTCTGATTTTCTTCCTCTCTCTCGGTTCCCTGCAGTTCATAAACGAGAAATATCTCCCCGAAGAGAGCTCAAAAGTCCAGAGTAAATTTGTCAGTGGAAAAACGATGATTTGTGAAACTGGTGCAGCTGGATGTGTTTAAGAGCGCAGAAACCCCAGATTTCAGAAAATAACTCGCTCAGATACGCCACAGCTGTAATTATCTTTTAGATCACACATCAAAACTCAACTTTTCTTTATGGCAAACATGTCATTCATAAAGTCTTAAAAAAAACTTCCATGCATTTACACAGAAACATGTTTCTGCTTTGAATCATAAGCATTTTTTCCCTTTCTGTCATTTAAAAAGCCAGACTCTTCAAAATAAAGGCATTTTAGTGTCAGACACATTATTTACTTCCATAACACAAAGAAAACATGTTTATTGATGCTTTACAGCTTTGGGCTCTTAAATCCACTTTGTGATGCGAGCTTTCATCCACCCTCTGATTTTCTGATTAGATGTGAAACTGGAACAAAAAACTTTGTTCTCCACATGAAATACTTTAATTTCCTGAAGTGACTGTCAGTTACAGCTGATAGAAACAAGTTTAGCTGTTGTGTTTTTGTGTTTTTCTTCTTAAACACAAAAACCAACAAACATGAGCTGGTTCCAAGTGTTTTCATTCTAATCTGCTGCTTTTCTCCACTTTCTGTCCAAATGAAGCTCAGTTTTTCTGGTGTAAAGTTAAAATATCCATAAAACAAGGAACTCAAAATCAAGTATCGCCTTCAAATAACTGTAAGTTAAACATTTCTGGTCATGCAGTGTAATGTGGACAAATGAGGACAAGTTTTGATATTTTGCAGACTGAACAGTCGAGCAGCTTTACACTGTCACATATGAGTCCTCTCATTCTGCACAGTGGCTTTCAGCAGGGTAATTTTAAAGTAAATAAATGACACCTCATTCTTTTTCAGTTTCATGAATCCACTGATGGCTCATTTTCTTTGCAATAATCCCACAGTGTCAGTCCTGAGACCCCAGCAGCAGTGGACCTTGGGCGAAGCGAGGGTGGGTGAGCAGCGCACCGGACTCTCCAAACAGGAAGCTGCCTCATTGTGCCTCGAAAGGAGAGGGATATCCTTGAGAATAACACGGATGAAGTCACTGGTCGGAGATGACACACGGAGGAACCGCGCTGTGACTGCACGATGACGTGCAAACGACGCATAGTGAAACTTACTCATTTCCACACATTAAGGTCAAATTTGAGAGATGCTATCAGGTCTTAAGTGGCTGAATTTAGCCTCTAGAAATAGTAATATAGGCTTTAATACTCATTTTCTTATTGCGGCCTCACCAGCTGCTCACCTGCTGGTCTGGAGACTCATCCAACCACCCTACTGTAGGTGATGGTGTCTGCCTAGCTGCTGTTGAGCGGTGCCCCTGACTTATCTCTCCCCTGCTTCCTAAAGCCCACCCTGTGATAACCCGGCTGAAGCTCTCCTCATGAGCCATGTCAGTCAAATGGCAGTTAACCCCCCGCAGTGACACCGTGGCAGGTTCTCAGTGTGCCGTCACTGATTAGTTAACACACAAAGCCAGGACAGCAGGACTCTTTGCTCTGTCTTCTTTCTTTCCCACAGTAGGGAGCTGCTCTTTCACCCCTTCTCCCCTCAGGCTTTTT
>VOQJ01019787.1:33544-43728 GCA_015052665.1 Apistogramma diplotaenia
CCTGGCCCCCCCAGTTTTTTTGGGGGTGGGTTTGGGGGGGGGGGGGGTGCTGCTTCTGTGCTTAGTATGTTCTGTCCAACCCGCCAGGCTCAGGCTGATTTTTTCCCCCCTGTGACGTTCATGCACTTGCAGAAAGGAAGTCAGCCAGTCCTGCTTTTGTCATGATAGCCCGCTTTAGATTTGCTGCTGTTTTGACTGTTGTCTGCTTTGCTCGCCCGCCTGCTGTTTACGTCTGACCGATTATGTGTTTGAGGTGAATATTCTTCAAGTGTCTGCTTGGCTTTTTTTTTTTTCTCGCTTCTCACTTCACCTCTTTCACAAGCATTGTATCTCGCACTATAAAAACCTGTTGCTCTGGCTGCACTGACAAGTTACTGACGGGCGACATGGTGCAAAAATCACACGTCAAAATGAGATTCTCACCTCATGCTAACACAACACAACACACAGATGCCTTTAATGTAATTTTGCGAACACAATGGAAAGACTTCACACCTTTCTAATTGTAAGGTTAATGCTTTTTGTAATGTAGAGACACGGTGAGCTAAATAAGAGGCCATAGAGAGTGGAACCATTAAGACTGTCTCCTGTGTAAAGTATCAAAATCTACATTCCACTTCTTATAAGATGATATTTTTGCCCGGAGCAGTAACTTCCCGGCGTGGCACCGACACAAACATAATTTATGAGCTTTAGAGACCACGGTTGCTGAAATGTGCTATGCAAACCTGCTGCTGCATCCAGATAGGAGGTAACAGCTCTGGCAACAGACATGAGTTCTTATCTCGTTCTGGACTACAAAGCAAGTGGGCAAAGTCAGTGGTTACAGTTAAAATCACAGGTATAGTTCTTCTTTGTGGGTCTGCAGACACAAGGGACGATTACACGTATTAGAACTCTGTTACAATCCAGTAGGTGCTTTTTCTACACAAGTGATGTAGTTAAACTGCGACTGAGCTAAATATAGGTGTGCGAAGATTGAGAGGATGCACAGGAATTCATCACCAGCAACCCCCAGAAGAGTGTTAGCACTGTAAACAGCAACTCTTCACATTAGCCTTAAGAAATGTATTTATTAAATTGTATTTTAGGCACTTGGGGTACTAGCAGCCTGTCACAAAAACACACCACGAGCTCCCTTTTCTTTAGTTGAATGAAAAATGCCAAAGATAAACACAGTTTGACAGGCATAAAAGTGGTATTTTTGCACCAACAAGGTGATTCCCTTAGAGCTATTAGCTGAAAACCTGGCATATCTCAGCAGGGTGTACGGTGTCTTTAAATTTTTGAAGAAATCAGATAAGAGGAGGACAAAAGAAGAAGTTTAAGCTTTAAAAAAAACTATATACACCTGATGAACAGTATCTGAAAGTTGAGGTATGCCACATTACACAAGAACCTGACTGAAAATCAATGACAGCAGGTGTGATGGAGGGATGAATGTGAATGTGAAATGTTTTGTTCAGGAGGTCAGGAGAGGAGCTTTCAGAGGCACCACGAGGTCAGTGGGGAGCCTGATTATGTCAACCTTTGTAAACTGTAATAAGAGTTTCTTAAGAACTTCACAGTGAAGTTTTTTTTTATTGTTTATGAAATTCAAAGCAACTTTGATTTGTCAGAGTGAAACACATAAATCTTATCTCGGAATTCTCCTCCACTTACCACCAGGCCTCCACCACAGTGGAGAAAAGGGATGGCAAGAAAATAAAAGACCACATCAAGAAGTAAAGTTGCATTTCCAGCTGCCAGCTACAGTTTTCAGTCTCCATAACTTTGCTCCGCTGGTATTTATTCTTTTTTGTATTCTTCTTTTTTAACAGCCTGCACTTTGTATTGCTTCTTGCTGTATCTCTGTTAAAGACTCACGTAAGGGTGTGTACTGAAAGTGAGCTCAGGCTAATGTGTGGCATTGTTTCATGTGACATGCTTGACCCTGTGTGTCTTATGCCCATGTTTCTTGACACTTCAGTTGTCACTAAGGCCATGATTTTGCTCCTCCTGGTCTATTTGTGTATAAATCAAAAGGAAAGTGTGGAGAATGTAGGAAAAACATGCGCGCGCACACACACACACGAGAGCTGTAGAAACTCAAACGTCCAGCACTGCAGAGGCTGCCAGAGATTTATGGGAATCCTAGAAATAGCCTGTCAAAGTCCAGCTTTACTGCCACACTGTTTCATGTGCAGCTGTGCTGGGCAGCAGCCCTGCTTTCTGCTCCCATTGAGTTGGGAATGGGAAGCACACATGTAAATGTTGGACATGTTTCTTCCCGCCTGCTTCCATGTTGTGTGTTTCTGTCCAACCTCCCAACTCAAACCCAAGCATGGCAACAGTACACTTTGCATGGTAATTACTTCTGCTTTTGATTTGATTGTGTTCATCTTGTATGCAATCCAATGGGAGTCTTTAAAACTGGCATCTGATTGGTGCAAAACGTGACATTTACCCACAGTGTGCTTTCTGCAGCGGCTCTGTGAGATGTGGAAATGCCTTCAGCACAGCTGATCATCTAATAATGCTTTGCTCCTTAATTATTTTCCTCTGTGTGGAAGCAAAGCTCAGGGCCTCTGCAGAGTAAAATGCACTCTTAATTTCCCTGATTTTTCAAATTATTCATTCCCAAGTCTTCAGAGTCAGGAGGCGGAAAAGCTTTGTTGGCTGAAGTTGATACGGTCAGTGGGGATTTTCTGGCATAAATAAACACAGGAAGACGCTGCCATTTGGGAGCTTTCTGATTAGACATTATACGCAGCGCATGTGAAAGTCAGTTGTTTCTATATGAAAAACACAAACATCCTCATTTCCTACCTTCACCAGTTCTCAGCATAAAGCTGGATGTGTGTGAGCTCAGCTCATATGTGCAGAAAAATTATTTTGTTTTCATTGTAATTTTCTGCTTATCCACATATTTGTTCCAGCACGCCTGCAGCTGTGTTTACTGAGCTCCACAGAGGCATGAGTGAAAGTGAGCTGTGGAGAGTGGACCACTCGGCTCTCTTGGCCTGCATGAAGAATGAGCTTTGTATTTATGTTTAGTGGAAGACAGCCCCAGTGGCATTGTTGAAACCTCATTAAAAGCTGCTGTTTCTGCCATTCGAATCTCAATAGTTTGGGTCACTTTCACTTGTGTGGTGTATTGTATTGTTCTGTCTTTTGATTTGTTCGTGGTTACCTTCAGGCATGTGAGAGCTTTCATTAGCATGGAAAGATCAGAACCAGCTAGTTAGCTTAGCACAAAGACTGGAAACAGTGAAATGGCTGGCTTTGTTTGACTGTGTCCGACCATTCATTGGAGAGCAGCTTCACCTGGACTCTGCGCTGGCAACTTCATGGTGACTATGATTTTGATTATTACAAACTAGGGTTACATGTGAAGCTGAGTGACCTCCAGCAAACAGTGCTGTGAAAAACGTATTCCCCTCCCCCCCCCCCTGATTTATTAGGTTTATGCAAATTTCTCACACTTGAATGTTTCAAGTCAACAAACACATTTTAATATTATTTAAAGATGACCCCAATAAATACAAAATGCAGTTTTTATAACACAGTAAATAGTATTTCAGCAAGGTGTGACACCTTTAACTAAAACCAGCTGCCAGTTGGTGGAAAGAAAGCCTCTGTCCAAATATAACCTAATCTACATCAGATATGTTGGTACTAAACAATCACATCAGTCTAAAACTGTACAATGTTTTCATTTTGGGTCTGGTCTGAGATCTGTCTTTATTTCTTGACGTTCAGCAGGCCACTGGCAACGTGTCAAACATTTCGTTGGGTTTGTTTAGGCAAATTTTCAGATGAAGTCTCATAAATAGATTTTGGCATCACAGATCTGTCATGTGTGTGTTTGAAACTGGCAAACATTCTACAAAATATTAACCAGAACCTACATCTAACACCAACACCAACCCTGGATGGGTCACCAGTGAGCTGGTTTATGTTGAGGTTAAATTTAAGCGTTAGAAAAAAGTTACACAGGAAGGTGTGCTTATTTATAGTTTCCAAATAAAAGCCTGCACAGTTTTAGAGTTAGATGATTGTTCAGTTGGAGGACTTACTGACAAACCCATTTGGAGTCTTTCTTGTCCTTTGTTTTCACTGTAAACCAACTGGCAGCCGACTTCAGCTAGAAGTGACACACCTAAATGTTTTTGTCAGAAGATTAAGATGAAAGAAATACCATTTGCTATCTTGCTAACAGGAGACAGGTTACTCTGCTTTATTAATATCTGCAGGCACTAATTACATCATCATCATCTTCTTCCAACATTTCACTCTTCTGAAGGAGTCGATCTTGCTCTTTCCATACAGTAACTTTAGCATTAATGATGTGACCTGTATCCAATAGCGGCCAATCCGAGTTAATGACCAAGTTAAAGATTTTTAATGGACTTACAGGCTGTTTGAAATGCTTGTGCTTTAGTTTGGATGACTGAAATGCTGATACTTGAGTCATTGAGTTAGTTTTTGGCTCCAACAAATAACAGCATGGGTCAGTCTGTGTGCAGCTTCGGGCGATCTCACCTGCAGAGAGCGTCTGTTGTCAGATGGTGTCAAAAACATGGTACAAGCGGTCTGTGGACTGCTGATGTTGGTCCATGTGCCAGCAGCGGAGAACATGCTGTACACCAGGGAACGTCAACTGGCGCCCCGCGGGCCACATCCGGTCCGCCAGAGCTTTCCATCCGGCCCCCCGAATACTACTGCCACTGCTACATACGCCAAGTAATTGTCATAACCCGTTAAATACCCGTGTCTGACTAGTCTGGATTACCTTAAACTCCCAACAGTGATTTCCCGTTGCCCGTAAATGCCGCCGGGTCCCATGAACCAATCAGAATGCAAGATTGGACCATGTGACTTCTCTGCCGGCACTGAGCAGCTTCTGTTGGTGGTGATCAGATTGTAAACAGCTGATGGTGAGTCTAACCTTGTTTTGTATAGACCAGTAGTCGGCTACCTTTAACGCTCAAAGAGCCAGTTTAGCCCAGTTTTCACAGAAAAGAAAAGACTGAGAGCAGCAAATACACACTCAAAAACGAAAAATGCAAATACTTCTGGCTTCTGCGAGTGGCGCATATATTGAGAGCCGCACAGAGCCGTGTAAGCCTGATATTTGTGCCCTTTTGCCTTCACACGTGGCAGAGGACGGACTGAAGATTTTTGCTGGTTTTGCCTCAAACAAAACATTATTTATTAAAAAGTAGGTAAATTACTACATTTACATTTTTGAAAACCAGGCAGTGCCTGTGAAATGAAATTAGTAAAATCCAGATAAAACTTTTTATGATTCTATATTAATTAAAAAAAATTTACAAACAAAAACAACTTTCTGAAACATAGATTGTGCAGATCTGGCACAGAGAACTAATTACTCTCATGCAACATTTTGCTTCTGTGCTCAGCTGCATGCAGTTGTGCTGTCAGCATAACAACTGTCAACGTAATAGAGAAGAACATGTAAGTGCATGACTTGCACTTCACATCATTAAAAATAGTATGAATTTTAAAGGAAATTTGATTTTATATATTATATTCATATATGAGAGCATCTGGCCCTCACACTGTCTGCCGAGAAAAATTCCGGCCCTCTGACAAATGTAGTTGACAACCCCTGCTGTACACTGTACACAACATAACATGCATATCCCCCAAAATGCATCTAAACTTCCACTTAAACTTAGCAATAACTTTGCATTCACAAAAAATTTAAAAAAGACCTCAGTCACTGAGATGCACATGGGACTAATATTATTACTGGGCCTCTGTCTCTGGCAAAACGTAACAGGTGATTTGTGGTGGAATTTGTATTTCAAAAATTACTGTTGCAGATTTGTGTGGTAGGGTCCACCAGTGCCATGCTAATGGGGCTTCAGACAAAGATTGACACGCTTCCCATCTGTGTGAAAAATGTTGTTTGGCTGCCAGCAGTGAGCTTTATATAAGTACTCACATCAGGCAGCTTGACAAACAGGAAGATAACAGGCACAAAAGAAGAGATTCCGGAAAGTTCTTACCCACAAACATGAAAGAATCTGCAATCCACCCAGTTCACCCCATAAATGTGTTTATCAGTTTGGTACAGTTGCCTGCTGATCTCTGAACTTTAAGCTAATCTTCTCCTCGCTGCACTCATAAAAGACTCATAAAAAAGTCTTGCCAACTACATTTGCAGCAGGAATGTTGCTTCAAAGTCACGTCTTCTCATCTTTTTCCACGTTTTAATATGCCGTGTTTGTCAGTAACAATCCTACAGCCTTCAATCCTCCCACAAACCATAGCGGCTTTGTTTCCCCTCGTGTTCCACTTCTCTGACATTTCCTTCTACCGGTCACTGCATTCCTACATTTTAACATTTAACCTTCCACCCTTTACCCCCTTGCCTTTCTGCATTCTCTGATAAGCCTCAAAATGTCATGGGGTCACCTTTGATAAAAGGGCACTCTTGCCTAATAGGGTTTCTCTGTGCGAGTGTGAGCTTTCTTGCTCTAGTTTGGATGATTCCTGTAGTTGAACGCGCACCGACGATGACGTGATCCTGTGTCCGTTTCAAAACCTAAAGTTGCAAACACACAGTTATAGATTGAAACTGAAAGGCTGAAAGCTTTCGGTGTGACAGCGCGCTCCACTGAGACCTTAATCCCCCCGCTCAGTGACTGGCCTCGCTCGTGTTTTAATCCATATGTATTTTTTTCCACATTAGCTGTTCGGGGGGTGACATGTGAAGGGGGCAGTTTTTATGAAAGCTTGTTTTGTTCATAGAGCTGTGGTTTTTAAGATGAGTTCATCTTGGAGGAGAGAATGGAATAAAGAGCGAAAGAGCATTCCCACATCGGGAAAAGGGGGAGTGAAGAGTGGGCGCGGGCGGGGGAGGGATGTTCGACAGGCTGCATGGTTGGGGTGAGTCATGAGAATTACTAACTAGTCTCTGTGAGATTTATTCAAACTTGCTCAAATGCAAAACCGCCAGCAGCCCACCAGCACAGTCCACCAAGGGGTCAGATTCTGGGAAGAGCTCCCTTCACATCCACACAGTGTGGGCGTGCTTGGCTGCTCAGGAAAGACAGTCGACTCCTTCTGTGCCATGGTGATGTTTGGGGGAATTCAGCGTCCCTCTCTGGCACAGACCCTTAAATCTCTGTCTGTGTCTCAGGTACCCGATGATGATCAAACATTAGATTTATGATGCTCTAGATGTTGTTTACTTGTCTGTACTGGGCTGTGTTGCCTGTAAGAACATCCAGACCGCATGTGCTCTGATTTACCGACTGCTTCTCAGAGCACAGAGCAATGATTTAACTTCCAGCAGAGTGTTGGTCTGTGAATGAAAGTCCACATGAGGGAAGCCAGGCTGCAAACAGGTAGGGGCAGATTAGTAATACAATAGTCAGTCTCTATGTAACCAGAAACTGTCACAGATATGTGTGTGAATCGAGATAGCAAATGATGTAGACGTCATGTTGGGGTAGTTAGCACAATGGTTAAAAATACCCCATTACAGCACTCCATTGTCTGCAGTCAGTGCCTGTCAGCACATACTGACCAACCGCCACACGCACACTTCTGCTTGCCCACCTATTGTATGTGAGCTTCACCTCTAATAAAAATAAGGCTGTAAATTTCACAGGCTAAGAAGTGGACTTCCTGGTAGCCCTCCCACCCGAACAATATTAAGGAAGCTCATAAGGTGAGACGCATGCTCACATTAGGGAGGCTGCATATACATCAAGCCTTTTGGTTTTGTTCCCGTCACTCTTGTAGGCAGGTTTGTAGAGTGATTTTCATTCTCAGGTTACAGTGCAGGAAATTACTTTTAACAACCTGAAAAGGGAGAATCAGAGTAAACAAAAAAACTCCAAAACAAAACAGCATTTGTTTGCCTCTTATTTGTTATTATTTATGAAGATATTCATAAGGAATCACACGTGTAGGGTACCCTGTTGAAATTTCTCAATGTATAAAGTTGCTTATTGTGCTTTTCGTTCCTTTCTGTCACACTGTTATGATGGCATATATTAGAGAAAGTATGTATGCATGGCCCAAAAACTGTCTTCAAACTGAACTGAATGCTCAGTTTTGTAGTTTTGGATTTTTATGATTGTTGTATGATCATCTCAGGCACGCGTTTCTCGCTATGAGCAAAGAGGATCCCCATTTGTGAAGCACCATTCAGGGTACCTAAAGACTGTCAATTTGATGGTCCTTTAAAGAACCACTCACTTGCAAGAAGCTCCTTTGTTGAGTGAGCTGCTCTTTGGTTCTTTCAGGGCATTACAGTGGAACCATGTTTGGTTCCAGTTATCACCTTTTTCTGGGCTCAAAGAAAGCTGAGTAAAATATCTGTTTTTGAAGCAATAAATATAGTGAGAGGCTTCACCAAGGCCCAGTATAAGATAAATAAGGTGAAACATGAAGCTGGAGTGAAAAAGGTTTTAAATTCCCACTTTAAGTGAGTAAACAAAGGCTTTAAAATGAAACTTAAGTATTTGTTTCAGTGTCCCCCCCCCCAAGAAAAAACAGATAAGATGTGGCTTAGGAAAGCCCCAAGTGATGCAAATATCAAATGCATCGACTCCTCAAACAGCAACTTCTGAGCACCTGCCTAACACTCTCATAATTAATCTAATTGATGCCAAGAACGGTGGCATTTAAGAAAAAGCAAACTGCTCATGGGAAAGTTAGAAAGTCAAATCAAAACTGGACTGATTCAAAAGGTGCAGGCTATTTTCACCTAAACCTCATTTAAAAAAACTCCCTCGATAGACCCCAAAAGAGCAGCGCAGGCAAGACGGCTCGAGAATCCCACAGAATTACTGGCCTTTTGCAAAACGGCAAAAAAGAGAATTTTTTTTTTTACCAGCTATGAAATGATGCTTCAGCTTTTTCCTGTTTTCGTTCATGTGACACTTGAGCAGCAGTGAAATGTGAAAATAAAGATGCTCTTATTAATAATGACGTGCTATTGCACAGTGATGTTGTAGGACAGTTGAGGAAGTTTGAATAAAACGGCACATTTCCAGTTTTTCTTGTTATACTTTAAATCAGCTCCTGCCAGCTATAAGTGATTCAATCTGCCAGAGAGGCAACCCTGCCACTGCTGCCACTGTCAGCCATGTGTGTGCTGCAGCAGTAACTAACAAGGACAGAGTTTCGCCTTTGTCATTCTGAACTGACAGCTCATGGAGAGGCTCCGACAGCTGTTTACACGAGTGTGTTATTTTACATGAGTTTATATTAAACTTGCTGTATTTGCCTGATGTGGTGAAATCACTTCCTGTGGCTATTTATAACATGGCTTGTGGTTTGTGTAAGCTCCGTGAGATGCAAATTAAGACAGATACAACAAAACCACAAGAAATGTTCCGATTTTAAAGCAGATGCATTTCATTATAACAGTTTGTTTGATTAGCATCTGCTGATTAATGCTGCGGTTATTAATTACTGTGTGTGACAGGATTGTTATGAACCTCTTTACACATCTTCAGTGCTTCAGTGCAAGCGGATAAACAGTTTTTGATTGCTGCATGAGAGCCCTTTGGAAAATATTTAACTTTCTGAGCATAAAAGAAGATATCCGAGCCCCATAAATTCTGACTCCCTCCCTTCATCCGTGTCTCTCAGCTTATACTTGAGACACATTTTCTTCGTACATATATAATCTATACATTGTTCCACAGCGGTTCCAAATAAAGCGAAGCAGAAACCCTTCATTACGAGCGAGCTCTGTGAGCGTGGTGTGGGCCTGTGCAGGGGGAGATTGGGAGGCTGTTTGGCTCACACAGACCGTCACAGAGGCCAGGCTGGGTATGTTTTACTGATCCTGTATTTAACTGAGACCAAAAGTATTGTTATTCCCTCTCTGGTTTCATCTACGTCTGTCATCAAAAAAAGAAAAGAGGAGTGAGAAGGAAAGGGAATGCTTGACCGCTCTGAGTTTCTTTGTGGTTCAGTGTTTTACTTTGTTGATTGTGTTTCATTAGTTGAATAACTGTAATAAAGGTGATGTTTTTTAAACGACTGGGTTGTAGATGGAGCAGGTGGTGGGCGTTTTTTCTTGGATCAGAGGTCATTTTTAGCGGCGTGTGTTTTGTTTCGCAGACTCTCCCCTTCCTGTGGTGTTTCCCGTGACTCGTACAGGAGAGATGCTGTGAAAGTATTACTGCAATGCAATATCCCTGCAAACA
>VOQJ01019787.1:58792-70053 GCA_015052665.1 Apistogramma diplotaenia
ATCAGGTTTAGTGATAACATCAACGTGCGTTAAGACAGATGAAATGTAAGTGATAAATCTGCCAGAGGGCATGAGGCTACCACAACTAGCAAATGTTCGACGTTCGATGTGTACAGTTTTTATCCTGCGGGAAGATTGTTGTGTAAAGCAATAAGCCTCATGCACTGCTTTATTTTGACCCTGCAGTTTCTAGTTCCTTCCTGCAAACGTACTCTGAAAATGAAGAAAGACTCCAAATCTGTGGTAGTCTAAATTATTGGGTTGTGCCAAAGACTGATGGCTGATTTAGACTTCTGCGGTGAAGGTGCTTTGTAGAGCGTACGACCAACCTAAACGCTGGGGCTGTTTTCCCCTCCTCGGTCCCCTCTCTTTGTTGTGGTCAGTTTTCTGTTTTCAGAGGCAAACACGTTTGTCCCCCAACTTTTTCCACTTCTTTGTTCATTCCCTCACGTCCTTTCCGATAGTTACAGCAGTCACTCCTGCAGGAGTTTGCTGACATTTGTGAGCCCTTATACGATCATTATTCCTTATGGCGATTAGTGCAATTTTATCACCTTAAATTTAAAAACGACAGTGACAGAGTAGTCCAAAATACAGAAGGAGGACGCAGCATTACTGAGCAGGCTGGTCACAATAGTTAACGGATGTGTAGTTACATTTCAAGGGAGGTGCGTGTCAGATTGTTTTGTTTTTTCTCCCTCCTTGGTTCCCTGCCTTCATGGGGCACCCCGACTAAAGGAGGCCCTGGGCTGTTTGCTTTACGCTGGAGCCTGTTTTTCTGAATGCTGGCTGGGAAACAGGGAGGCAGGAAAACAGCAGGAAAAAGAGCCAAGAAGAGAAAAAAAAAGAGTTGTGAAAAAGTACAAGGAAAAGAAAGAGAGGATGCCAAAGAATGCTTTGCATGTGTCACCACTTTTGGCCTCTCCTCGCCTCTTTAACGTATTTCTCGCAGTTCAGAAGGTGAAGGGAAGCGAACTCGACTGCTTAAAAGTTTGCTTTCGACCCTGCCCCGGTGTCATCAGTTTATCGCTTTTGATGACTTCCATGAGTCCAGATGGAAGACAGTGACGATATCCATCTGTGTCAAAGTGAGGAGGAGACTCCGGGGGATTCAGGATGGAGGCCTGGGGACTTGATAAGCTTTGCTTTATGAGAAATGTGGAGTTCTGCCAGGGGATATGAGGGACTGAGGACTGTAGGGGGGGGGAGGTTTGAACTCGACCGCTTCTCTGCTGTGACTTAAGAAGGGGGTTGTGTGAAACGGGTGCCTCCCTCACTCGTGGTTATGCGTGGGAGGGAGGTCATGGACCCACCCTCCCTGTAGAGAGCACGGGCTGATGAGGGGAAAATAACAGGGTGAGGTGGCCTGAGGGGAACGCCATGGTGGCACCCTCTAATCACAGCCGCCTCAATCATATAAGGATGAAGAAAGTATACGTTGTGCAGGGTCAAACAAAGAAACACACACCCTGAGAGCACATTTTTTCATAGCCGGGACATATAAGAGATTAGCATGAAGTTTATATTCTGCACACACATGCTGAGTATTGTTGAAACCATCAAGGTTCAACCAAAGTACAACTGAAGTTCAGTTACGGAATTTCCCCATCGTTCTTATCTTCTTATCTTATCACTGACCAACAGGAAGTCCTGAGTACAGAATTAATAATCTAACTAGCATGTTACCTCACTAGCTTGGTTTAAAGGGTACTACAGAAAAAAAAATCATTTTATTTTTTTATTTATTTATTTTTAAATAAAATGATTTGTTTTACAAAAAATAAAGATAGAGGCTGCACCAAGGCCTAGAATAAGATAAATATAGACTGCTTGGAACTGAGAATCATACTTTACCGTGAAAAAGTCTCGTGCCACCTCTCGTTTTTTATATTTTATGTCCAAGCAGCCAGACTTTGTTAGAATTTTTGAGCCATCTTGAGAAAGACGACTTTCAAAGTATTTCTTTGGGCACTGGCTACTTTTGTCATTCCTTTTCAGTTCAGTCCTTCTAGTTGACCATTTTTAGAGGAATGTTTTTGTGTTTGTTGAACACTGAATACTGACTTTTGAAACAATCCAGCATCAAAAAGGAACCGAACTCAAGCAACGATCCAGTGTTGTGTCCCATTCCTTTAGTGTAATTTATGAAAAATACCAAAGATAGCAAAGTCTGATAGACGTAAAATAGGAAGGGGATTCTGTCGAGAAGCCATTCTTAAGGAAGGGAAAAGGCTGAGGTCTGCCATGTTACACAAGAGCTGGACTGAAAACCGGTGGTGAGGGATCTGAAGTTGAAATCATCATTACTTACAGAGGAGATGGAGAGAGGAGGCGCAGAAGAGAGGCCTCCCCAGAGCCCGAACCTCAGCCTTATTGAAGCAGTGTGGGATCGTCCAGACAGAGAACGGAAGAAAAGGCAGAAACATCCAAAGAAGAGCTTTGAATGACCTTCAAGAAGACTGGAGAACTGTTCCTGAAGACTGCTGAAAGAAATGAGCAGAAAGCTGCCTCAGAGAGTTCAGACGGTGCCTGATATATTGAATTTCCATAAGTGTTTGCAGAAGTTTCAATAAATTGCTGCACCTATTTCCCATTTTTCAAGAAAAAAATTAAAGAAAACGAGGAGTCGCTCAAGACCGTTGCTCAGCACCGTATCTGGAAATGCCCATAATTTTTTGATGCAAGTCTGTCACACACAGTAAAGCTCACTGGCTGAATTTGCACCATTTCAACAACACATCACTGAACGTAACCTTTAAATAACCAGTGGGATTGAATAATCACTGACATGAAGGGTGCTCCAAGGAAAAGTATTTTACACTGAAAAGGATGATTTATGGCCACTTCAGCCTTCAGACAGATTTGCTTTACACGAACTTGTCATCTGTTTTACTACCATCTCACATGAATCTTTTCATAAAGCCGGGGACTTTAAAAGATGAACAAAACAGACCTCACAAAGCTCGAGTTACACAAAGGAAAGAATTCAGTGGAGTAGATGTTGATCCCGTGTAGCTGGGGCAGTGTGTGAGGGATTTTTGTATCATGTGCTTGAGACTTTGCTGCCAAGCACAGAAAGCTAAAAACTCTTTAGGTACATGTGTGCATGGCTCCATGTGTGTGTGTGAGAGCAGATGAAAAACACTATTTCTGTTGGTTTTGTTTCAGCGGCGTAGGTCGAATTAAGGCGTGATGTTCGCCAGTCGCGGCTGAGAGCTGCGTGATGAAATTCTTTTCGGTCTGTGGCCACTTGCGCAGGCCGAACAGCTTCACACGTCGCGTGATTCATCATCTGCTTTAGGAAGATTTATTTCCACTCAGGTCCCGTCTGACATCTTTATTGTCAACATTTGTTCCCGCTGTTAACATGTTCAATGACTTCTGTGTTTGTGTGTCGGCTGCGTGTGTACACGAGTGTGTTTAAGTCCAGCACGATCAGACCACGGGGAGGTCCCGGCTGTCTGATCCACGGGGAACGTTTATGGGTACCAGGGGGGATAATTACTTTACTCAAGGTCTCCATTGTGCTGTGAAGGCTTTAGTACTGCATGAAGGATTAAAAGAGCAGAGGAGATGCACACTCAATCACAATTAGGGATGGGTATTAATTTATTGTCAACCTTGTTTGTTCCTTAATAAATTTCTGTTTTTGGAGGGAAAAAACTAGATCTCCTCAGAATCTGCTCTTTCATTGTCTCTGAGTCTCTCTTCGCCTTTACATTTTTGAAGATGTTTCACCTCTCATCCAAGACATTTGTAAAGTCCTAAAACCCAAAGGTGGTGGCTTACCACACCAGCTGTCAGCCACCTACAATGCAGTCCTGAGACCCCCCCCCCCACCTTGGTCCATGTGATGGCACACGTGATCAATAGTGGGTCAATATTGGGGGACGGCCCCCACTGGGGTTTAAATACTGGGGGCTCTCAACCTTTTGGTTTTAGAAGTGAAGAAGCCTCAAAACCTTAAAGGTCCAGTCACCCTTTTTTAAAGCTCTTGAGAGTCACTGAGTCAGAGCACAGTGTTGAGGAAGTGTTCAACATGACTCAGGTGTGCAAAATCGCCACTGTCAGGCATTTGACATCAACCGTCAAACACACGCCAGCGTCGATAAAAGGAATGACAAAGCCTAGAGGTATACAATTTCGATGGATTTCGCAACGTGGAACCAGTTTCCCAATTCTCATCCCTAATCACAGCAAACCATCACACACGTAAGGATTAAAAGCTTTCAGTGGCTTTTGGGATCGTATTAAATGCTAAGGTCCCGGGAGCTGAGCAGAGTTGGGAATAATGAAGACTCAAAAATCAGTCAGTTCAAGGAAGTAGGAGCAAAGAAGAAGGACTAAATAGTTTTGGTAACATCGTGCATATGCTGAAAAAAGCACTTTATAAATAATCTGTGTAATTTGTGGCTCTTTCGTCATCGTCTGAAAGAACAGCGGTGCAATAAATATTCGTTTGCATTAGCCAAACCGTTATGTCTGCAGGTATTTAGCCATAAACTAAAGTGACACAGAGAGCGAAAGTAGAGTGAGAGCCTGATTGGCCCATCTGGCATCACTGTAGAAAACATCATTCATCCTCTTAAAATAAAACACATGTATGAAAAGTTGTGCCAGTCTGCTCAGGCATAAAGATGCTGAGATGTTTTACTGTGTGCGTAAATATTTCAACCTGCTGCTAGCAGTAGAGGGAAGTGAAGGGATAAACTGAGTTATGGGATTATTCCTTTGGTATGTACCAAACGTCACAGTAACCCATCTAATGTTTGGTGATATTTTCCTGGATCAGAGTGGCTTCCTGACACACTCATCTACTTTGCCTTTGTAAAACAAGACCTGCTGATTATCATTATGTTAGTATTCATCTTCATTATATACCACAAAGCACTGCTTTGCTGGCGTGTGAGTCTTGATATACTGTATAAATGAGGCAAAGAGGATTTTCAAAACTGAGATTATTTCTCGTTTTTATTTTTGCTTTTATAACCATAAATTAGAGCCAGGGTTACGTCACAGGAGAGAAATTTTCCACAATTAGGTTCCCCCCATAATCCAAACACTGATTAAGCTGGTTTGGGTTTGGCATTATGTGGCAATCACTTGTGGACTGACTCAAATATTTCTACTTGCCAGCTTGTTGGCAGGAGCTTTTCATCACACCCTAATAAAGGTGACTGATTTCATAACAGACTGACGTGATACGTCACAATCATATCAGAGCTTGAATTGGCCCAGCAGATAAAACAGGATTGGCTTACAGGCCTGTTGGCTGTGGGTCACAAAATCCACTTTAAACCATTATTAGTAATGCAGTTTTCGCTGGACGTCCTCTGGATTCCTCCTGACTGTAGTGTAAAATTATCAAATGAAGCCAAAAGCAATAAAGATTTTATCCTTAAAAGCAGAAATCTGCTTGACGATTTCACAGCTTGAAAGGCAGAGTTGCAAAACATAAACATTCTTCTGTTACGTTCTTGTTTCTCTTGGCTGATCACTGTGTTGGACAGGCAACAATAAGCTTGGACACCAGAGCCTTTGGGAAAGGCGCGATTCATAATAGCTCACCATTTTTCCCACACAAACTAAAAGGCATTCCATCTTTAAAGCCTGCATTCAATGAGCCGTCATAGTTGCTCATAAATTGTTTTCACTCCCGCTAAAGACAGTTAGGAATGTTTAAGAGGAAGCTGGTTAGCAACATTTAGTACTGACGCCAACATTCAGGGCTTGTCAGAACCTGCGTGTCCTTTGTTACACTTTCTCTTTGGGATCTCGGTGTCACAATACCAGAGGGATACACCCAACGGCATCAGTCATAGTTGTTATTTAATCACTGAGGAAGGAATTTTTTTCAGGTTTTTCTGCCCCAGCTTTACAAAGACCCGCAATTCTCCAATTCTCATAGCGGCTGTGTGCGTTTATGGGGTTCCTGCATGAGTGAACACGTGCTTACATTTAGGTCTGCGTAGGTTGGCTGAGTAGGCAGGTGACATGGATTTCACATCACTGGACAAGAAAGATAAGCTGCAGTGGGTCCGTCGGCATAGATACCTCTCACTGATCATCAGCACTGCAAGCACACATCAAGTGATTTGTTGGCTAACAGTGCTTGTGACACCTGTGGGAGGAGTTTGCTGTTTAAAAGAGCACAATCTTCACGGTGTCACTCCGGCACAAGAACAGATTCAAACATACAAGATTTCACTGACATTTAATGGACTTGATGAGTGTGAGCAGGGTGGGTGGGCCTATAAGCTTTGGATGGTGTCAGACAAAAACAAAAAACTGGAAAATAACAGCAATAAGCCCGTGTTTCCAATGTTTATGCATTTGCGTGTTAATATCTTTGATTTTATTTATAATAAAGACATAGCGACTGTGACATCACATGGTGGTGATATGATCTACTTTAACTTTATGGCCATGTGACGACATTTAAATGAAAGGCTGGAGTGGTAAGATATCATCTAAGGCCAGCAGGCTTGGTTAGCAAGCTGCACTTGTGAAAAATTATGTTTTCATGGTGAAAAACAAGATAACCCCATCACTCAACAGCGGGTGGAACCGACTTTAGCAGTAGTGGCTTCCAGACATTGTTGTGGAGACAATTTGGCCTACTCTTCTTTACAGCTTTTTTAATTTGTGAAAAACCTCCATCGCTGTGTTTGACAGCTGGTGTGAGGTTTTTCTGTTGATATCCTGTGTTTGGTTTTCACCAAAGGTAGTGCTGTGCTTTACAGACAGATGTCTTCACTTTGATTTAATCTGCCCAAAAGATGATGGTGCAGAATTCTTGTTGTGTTTCCCCAAATTCAACTTTGCAAACATACTCTGGACTTTCTCCTGGCAACCCTTCCAAACACCCCATACACGTTCAGTCTTTTTCAGACTTTAAAGTTTAACATGCTAACTGAGGCCTGCAGAGTCTGAGGTTATTTGCAGTTTCTGTGACTCTGCTCCTGGAAAGACTGTGACATTGTGTTAACACATCTGAATGCTCCAGACCAAAAGGTTATACAGTTGTTCACACTCACAGGTGGTCAATTAATGAAGTGCATTTGATGATGAGCTCCTGGCTGCTCTTACCATTAAATTACTGTAGACTCAGTAAGGGTGTTCTGAGGTTTTTATGACTGTAGAGTCTGCAGAGAAGACGCTCTTTTTCCACAAGTGCATACAGGCAGCAACGTGGTATCTGTTAATTAGATATGGATTTGTAAAATACTAGAATTTCTCTCATCATATGGAAAACCTTTTACCTTAAACCCAACATTGCGCTACATTATTTGTCATATTTTGACCACAGAATTATGAAAGATTCCTGTAATACATCACATTACCACAAAGATCAGCTTTGAGTCCTTGTGCATGTATGTGAGCTAAACAGGTTCAGCAGTTAGCCTTAGCATGCTTATAACACACATCAGCTATGTATAAAACATGCTAAGAAAGCTTAGCACTCAGAAATCAAGGGGCCTGTTTTATGTCTGCAGCCACCTTAAATGCAGGACTTACTGATAATTGCAGTGGTAAATCTAAACCTTATTACAAGCTATGCATGTGAATATGGAAGCTTGTTTAAAGCTTTACAGTGACTGAGGCCTCTGCTATTAAATCAGAGTGAGGAAATCTCCCAGAGCAGCTGTCTCCTCTCTGTGAGAACACTGTGCAGCTACTTCCATTAGACATTTCAGCCAAACAAAAGAGTTGTGGCTTATGCTGTCTGTGTAATGTGCTGGTGCAGTACAGTACATCTAGATCAGCATGATTCAGCAGACAGCAGAATGGTAACTAGAACCAAATGTCGTTTGTCATCTTTCACCTCCTACACGTTTCCAGAGCAAATGGTCCCATTCCAGTAAGAATAACATGCTCAACCCATTAGGTATGAAAAACCAGTTGAGTGGGCACAACTTGGAACAGAAACCCATGCGCTCCACACCTGTGTTTTAGTGGCAGTGCTGTTGCTACCCAAGGATGTCAGAAAGGTCACGGGTCTGAAAGAGAGCCCGGCTGGGTTTGCTGATGCGATGCCAGTGGAAGAATGTGTCTGTCAGCGCTGAATTTGTCCGGTGGGAATCACCCCTGGAATGTGTTTAGCGTCACGGCCGAAAGTTTCGGGATCAGTCGGACCGTTTGGTGCTTGTCTGAAACTATTCCTGCAGCATGCGTGTCAGTCTCCGGACATGCTGACTGAGAAATTATGAAAATGCGAAGGCTGATCTCAGAAATCAGTCTTGCGGCTGATACGAGCACGTTATAGTTTGAATCTTTAATGTTCTGTAGGAGTTCATGACGAGAATGCACAAGTGTTCACAGTGTCGCTGTCAGAGGGGTGTTGATGGATTATGGCAGTGAGGGGGCTGTGTTTGACGCCCTCAAAGTAGCAGCCTGACTTCTAAGTACACATCTGAGCCACCAGGGGTCGTGACCCCAGAGTGTCCAGGGACCAGTTGCTGTGCAGGGCCCCTCCATGCACAGCAGAGCAGTGGGGGGTTAGTGCATATTCTTAAACCACTTGCTTCAGATGTCAGAGAATGATTTACGCTTGTGCTTTCATGTCACACCAAGAGAGATGGCATATGTTACACTGCCTTATTTGGAAACAGTGTCGCTGTCTCACATAATGTGTTATTTAAAAGGAAAAAAACCTCAAAATTTGTATGAAACATGTGAGCATTTAGAGCTCTGATTTGAAAGCACTTTTTAAGTTTCTTTTTTCCTTCTCTTTTCACCGCAGCTGTTTGGAAAATCTGTGCACTGTGAGTAAATGGAGAAATCTGGCTGTCCCGAGTTTCAGTATAAGCAAACTTCATCTCATGCTTGTGTTTTTCAAGGATTACCAAAACCAGGTGGTCCGTTCCCGCCGACCTCTGAGATTTCTCGCATCCCAACTTCGGAAAAGCCTCATGAAAGAAAGTGTGTGGCTGCAGCTCCGCCGGGTGTGTTTATACACTGGATTCTGGAGTATCATTGCCCAAGCTCACTGCCATCTGCACGCTTACATCACAAATCCCTCCAGCTGAGATGTTGTCTTCTTGTTTTATTTCTCAGGAGATTTTTATCCAAACAAACTCTCTTCATACCACGTTCATTTTTTTTTTCTGTGAAAGGCATCCGTGTCCCTTTTAGACAAGTACAAACATGTTGTCAAAGCAATGCCAGTCAAATTGATGGCAGTTAAAGATTAGCATCCCATCTGTGGCTGCCTAAGGGAGGGAACAGGAAGTGAAAGAGTTCAAGCAAAGCAGTGATATGTTGTACATATTTATGCATTGCTGCTGTAGGTCTTAAACTGTGCCAGAGTATCTCCCTCCATCATCCAGTTAAGGCTGTGAAGGCAGCCAAGCAGGCAGGCAGGCAGGACAAACCCAGCAAATGCTCTCCTGTGACTTCTCATTACAGCCTAACAGCTCGCTAGCCGCTCCAGCCAGCCTCCTGACCTCTGATGATCAGTCAACATGGTACCTGCTGAGCTTTAAAACACTGCATCTGCATTCTTTCCATCCTCGGGCCTCTCCTCACAGCAGCTCAGGGGCGAACAAGACACTTCAGACAAACCGCTACTGTCAGTCCCAATAAAAAATAATGTAGGAAATGTCAGCCCCGTCTTCCACAGGCATTTGGCCGGCTGCAGTAGTTTTCTGAGTCAAAGAATACCAGAAGAACGCGTACTAAGTTTAGCAGAGCACTGATGCATTCTGACACTCTGACCAAGTGCAGTGTGTTACTGTGCCTTACATGGTACGCACTTCAGTCGACAGCATGTTAAAAGAATTCCCACACCACTTAATTGCCATGCAGCCTGAAAATGGCCCTAAATGTAAATGGAGAAATAAATGTGTAATTGGAGGTCTAGTGTCAGCCGAGCTCAGTGATAAACATTTCTGGTGTAACAGCGCCCTCTTTTGGAAACGCCAAGTCTGTCACCCTCTTTCTGCCCGGGGTAGAGAGTCAATCTGTGATCACACAGAGATCAATGGGAGTATGTTCCTGTTTTAACCTTAACATTTTTATGTTATCCAAACTATATTCAGTTCAATTTAATTTTATTCATACAGCGCCAGATCACAACAGCCAGTCTCCTCAACAGGGTGGGGCTGAGGAGAGAGACACAGGACAAAAGACACACATTAGAAGAGAGGCAGAGATTAATAAACAGAGTGGGGCATAAACAGAGCAAGCAGTCTAGACCTATTGCAGCATAACTAAGGGGGGTTCAGGGTCACCTGATCCAGCCCTAACTATAAGCTTTATCATAAAGGAAAGTGTTAGGTGTGATGTAAAAAACAGAGAGGGTGTCTGTCTCCTGAATCCAAGTTGTGAGCTGGTTCCACAGAAGAGGGGCCTGAAAGCTGAAGGTTCTGCTTCCATTCTACTCGTAAGTATCCTAGCAACCACAAGTAAGCCAGCAGTCTGAGAGTGAAGTGCTCTACTTGGGTAATATGGTACTATGAAGTCTTTAAGATAAGGTGGGGCCTGATTATTCAAGACTTTGTATATGAGGAGAAGAATTCTAAATTCTGTTCTGGATCTAACAGGGAGCCAATGAAGAGAAGCCAATATGGGAGAAATATGCTCTCACTTTCTGGTCCCTGTCAGCACTCTAGCTGCAGCATTTTGGATCAGCTAAAGTCTTTTCAGCTGTTCAGCCAGATAATAATGAATTACAATAATCCGGCCTAGAACTAATAAATGCATGAATTAGTTTTTCAGCATCACTCTGAGACGGGATGTTTCTAATTTTAGAAATATTGCGCAAATGCAAGAAAGAAGTCTCCTATGTGTTTGCTTAATTTGTACATTAAAGGACATATCGTGGTCAAGAGTGACTCTAAGAGTTCTCACAGTGTCTCACCAAAAACAAAAAACAACAAAAAAAATACTAAACACATTGTTATTGAAACCAGTAAATTGTTTTAATGAGATTTAGCTAGTTACAAATCAGTGAAACTTGCACAGCTAAAGACGATGTTAATATTTTACACCCATTTATGAAAGGCTGCCTGTCGATCACATAGAAAAGCAGTCAGTCCTCTGACTAATTTTTCACAGTGTTTTCAATAACAGTTCAGAACTACTCTGTGCAGACATGAAGAAGAAGGAGATGTGTGCACATTAAAATCATTGCAACTTACTGATTGTTCAACCACTTCTCAAGCTCTTTTATTGCCCCCCCCCCCCCCTCCCCCCCCCCCCCCCCTTTTTAAAACCCCGGGGGCCCCCCCCCCGGGCCCCGTCCCCTTGGGCTTTGCTTT
>VOQJ01019789.1:12429-49282 GCA_015052665.1 Apistogramma diplotaenia
TTTGGATGTCAAGTCTCTGTTGGGCATTAGGGAAGAGGCTTTGTTTGTAATGAATGTCCATTATGTGAGAAAGTGCATATGAAGCATTGGTCATCTGCTGCAGTTTAGTGAAAACAGTTGTCTTTATTCTCTTTTAGGGATTCTTCGTTTTTTTCTTCTCGATGGATAAAATAGATGATGATATGTAGAGGTTTTAAATGACATGAAGGTAATTCTGTAAACCTTGATACTTATGATAGTCGCTTAGAGGAAATGCCACTGATTGCATTTTTCACTGCCTTTGTTACTTATTCCACCACTTTACTTCTGGCTCTGTTACTCCGGCTCCTTTTTTATTTTTTTCTAACTGTAGCTGTTGAGCTTCTGAGGCATGAAACACACAGGGATTAGATTTCTGGCTCTGTATCTGTCCATACATTATTAATGCTACTTATCCTGTCTCATTTTTCCTTTTCTTTGCAAATTAATTGGCTGCTAATTGCATCCAAAGGCTAATTTTGGAGTATTTAGATTATTACTCATTTTCAGAGTCTGCAAGTTGTGTTTGGACTTCAGTTGAACTAAATGTGCCAAAGAACTCGTTAAATCCTACATTTTCACTGTTGCATACAGTCCTATCTGGGTTTATAGTGATCTCAGCTGAATTGTTGCTGTCTTTATTACAGTTTGATTTTCACCTTTCTACGTCAACTATTAGCCCACGAGTGAGTCTGTCCTGTTTACTCATATAATTAGTCTTTTCTTGGGTTCAGTTTTAAACCCCCGAGCACAGGGGCAGCAGCTCCCCCTGATGGACCCTTGGCTCATCAATTTTTCCTTCACAACAGTCAGCTAAAAGCTGCTGAATTTTGTATCGGTCTCCTGCTCTGACTTGATAGGGCACCCCTGTGGGGGTGTCCAGCAATGTTTGGATGGCTACATTAGTAGAGGGTCCTTTAGTTCATGGTACAGTGGCCCCACCTGCCCCAAGGATGCTCTATCATACTTGGATATGAGGAGTCTGAATCCTGGGTTTCGTCGCTTGAGTTGCTCTCGAGCAGTTAATCGAGCTGTTTCTGCAGCACGGTGGCTCGTTGTCCTGACTGAATGAATGCCAGGATGGCAGCTTTCACAGCAGAACACTGAACTGCAACACTGAAGACTCTCTTTACTGTTCTTTACTTCACCTGTCCATGGTTTTAATGTTGTGGCTGATCAGTTTTTCTACTGCTGCCTACAGTGCTTAAGAAATTTATCGGATCACCACCCAGCTGCTCTAAAAACAGTCCTGGTAAACAGCAAAGTCTTTTTTTTGGTTTCTGTAATGCACCAGTATGTACCAGCTGTTTAATCAAAATGGTATTTTAATGATAAGATGTAATTATTGTTGTTATCCATGAATCCATGAAACAGGAAAAATAGTGAAGCCAAGAAGATGCCAAATTGTGTCACTTACTTGCAAAAGACAAATTCGTTTTTGTGATTGAATGTTATGCTTTTAATTTTGGACATCTCAGAGAGGTCCAGTGTGCCGGCTCAAATTTAAATATATTAAATAAAATGACTTCAGTAATTTTTATGTTATAAGTAAGTTGATAGATTTCTAAAATATTTGTGTCCTCCTGTTTTTTTGACAGGTGGCCTCATTACATACATTTGTTAGGCACTCATACAAATAACACAGAGCTGCAGAGAAGACAACAGCTTTATATGTGTTAAACCTCCATCTCTCTTCATCAGGTGAGGGCGTGGCTGAGAGCGTGAGTTGTAAAGTCCCCAGAATTACATCACATGGAGGTCAAAGGACATCTGATTACATCCATGGGTTTGGGGGCTCCTGGTGAGTAATAATGACTTCTCACAGTGTAAAGAATCACGCTTCTGTGTCGGGACAAGCCTGAAAAGGCCTGAGAAACCAACCAGCTTGTTTTGTTTGCTGACAGTTTTTCTCTAGGGAACCGGCAGCTGAAAAAACATCTGTCTTTGTGAAGACCTTTTGTTCACATACTGCCAGCACAGCTGCTGGATAATCTTATCAGAACACTCTGAGTACAGACACCATCAAAAACACGGCGCTGTGATACAGTACAAACACAGCCTAAAGACTGCCTTTTTAATTAAATCTCTTCCAGTAGTAAGTTTGTTTTTGACTCCATGAATTCTACTGCCTGTAAAAATGACTTGCATGTGTTGTGCTTCCTAGATGTTCAAGGCTGCCAGGATGGCAAGCTGCAGGCTGAGAGGGTCACAGCTCTGCAAGAGAGGAAGCAGGCCCTGGAGGCTCTCCTCAACGCCAGGGTGGGAGAGCTCAAACAAGTGTGCTTGCAGGAAGCTGTGAGTTGCTCTCTCTTCATCTTTGCAGAGAGCGTTCAGCGTACCGACATTCTCCCTCCATACACGTCAAGTGATTAGATGATAGCTGTAGTATGGCTTAACAGCATATTTCTGTAAAGATTAAAATAAATGTGAACCTCTGAGCCTAACAACTTGTTGCAAATTAGATATTTTTTGAAGACACTATGGGCTGCATATTAATCTTTGCTTGATTGCGTCTGAGAGCCTGTCAGCGCATGTTAATGAATCGGCAGCTGCCTCCGCTCTTCTTGAACAGCTGTTTAACACATCCCTGTTTTCAGCTGGATTGTAACTCATTCCGTCTCTGTGCCCATTTATGGATTCACAAGTCACCTGCTGTATTGTTAGTGTAGCTTACTTACACATCTGAAGCACTTCTCATCTGCAGAGTTCTGCTTTAGAGGTAAATCTTAAACGCAGCCATGTTATTGCTGGCATATCTAGTGCAGACAACCATTTTACTGAGACTTAAAGTAATCCATTAAATGGTTATTCACTTTATGCAAGTTTCCTTCTCGCTGGCTAGTGAGAAGGATCTTAGTTGCTTGAGGCTAATCGATGTCCTCTATAGGAGCTGACTGGGAAATTGCCGCGTGCTTTTCCATTGGAAACAGGAGAGAAACCCCCACTGGTGCAGCGGAGAGCTGGCCTAGTGCCCATCACCAAGGCAGAGGTAAGTCAACACCTTGAATATCAATTGTGTTTACGCAGCAGTTGTACCGCTGTGTGTATACTTGTGGTCGAACATGGCTGACTTTCCCTGGCTGCAGGATGAGGCTGCCCAAAGAAAGCAGATGAAAGCCATCTTCACGGGTGCTCTGTACAGACACTCAGAATCTGACCGAAATGTTCCAAATAGCAAAAGAACGGTCCACCGGGGCTGTCACACAGGTACAATGCCACGGCAGCTAAAATCACACCTGCACACTATATCAAAGAAATGAAACACAATAATTTTATGATACTGAAAACTTCATCTTTCCACTTTTGATTAAGTAAGATACCAGTTCTCACAGTGCTTTTTCTATGACTTAAATGATTTGTTGTCTTCCAGAGGACACAGTGATGTCAGAGAGTACCAGCTCCATGTCAGATTCAACATCCCATGACAACGGTGAGTCAACGTTTATCCAGATTCACAACACACTGAACAAGAATAGTGAGTAGAAACAGTTAAATGTAGTAGCATCATTCTTCAAACATGAGAATATGCAGTCTCATTAATGCTGTACAGCTAAAACAGCACATAGTTTTTCACTTTAAATGCTTTTAATGAAAGTTAGTAATCTTTGCTGAGCTTACAATGAAAGATATTTTGTTTTTCTTCCTCCTTAAGAGTCTTCACCCAGTGTGGCTGCTGACCAGCGATCTCTGTCTCAGCCACGGCTCACTGCAGGCAGCCCCGAGCACCGACTCAGCAGGAAGCTGTCCCCAGTGGAGATTTACTATGAGATGAGGACACGGCGTAACTCTGTCACAAGCTCTGTTAGGTTTGTATCTTAAAGTGACCCTGTGCAGCCTGCCTGGTCTATCTGTACATCATAAGTACTTACACATAATCAGGATTGTGCGGGTTGTAAATGTTTACATGCATCATGTGATCCTTTGCACAGCCCAACTCATTCTTTACCTAGAAGTGCTTCTAATGTTGAAGGCAGAAGTGTTCCAGCAACTCCTATGTTGGCTCGAACTGCTCCCATCAGCGTCCACGTCAGGTAATCTCTGATGCTGGGCTGCTTCTGTCTGATCCAGCACGGCTCCCTCCCACTGTGATAACTGTATGGTTGGAAATGGCTTAATGACTTAGCTGAATGCAGACAGAGTTCAGGCTGTAACAGCGATTAGTGTCAAATTTAGCTACCAGAAAAGGTTTTAGGCCTTTTGGAGTTTAGGCATAAAAATTATGTCCCTTCTTAAGTAATTTCTCTGTGAAATGCAGTTACACGGTTTAGCTTAAAGCTGCTGTCATTCACTCTTGTATCCAAAGTCCCTTCGTTTCCATTCCTATTATACGCTGCTGCTGCTGTGCTCATTACTGTCTTAGGTCCGATGCATCGGGTGGTAATGGGTTGAAGCAGTGGTCTGGAAGCCTGGATGTGCCATATATGATCCCACTGGCTCCAGAAGGCTCTTCCTCTGACCGCCGCAGCTGCCCGTACAGCTCCCGAGCCAGGCGCAGCAACAGCTCTGAGGCCCTGCTGGACAGATCAAGCCTTCCAGACGACCCAGCCCCTAGAAACGGCATGCCCCAGAGAGGAGGGCCCTACAAGAGTTCAGAGACACTGACCGATGGTAAACTGCGGCATATTCACTTGGGCAGCCCAGAGGGGCACGTGGACAGCTCTGTAGAACAAGTCAAAATGCGTCTGTCTGTAGGTGGCAGGGGAGCAAGTGGTGGCTACAATGAACTTTTGATGGACTATATCTGGGGAAAACAGCAGAGGATGCAAGTGCAGCACCATCTGTACCAGTCCACAGGCAGGATCTGGCAAGACATGTCCTCCCCTCGCTCCTCCACTGCAGCAGTGCCTCCTCATGCCAATGGATTTTCCCATTCCCAGGTTCACCTGCCCAGTGCTGCACCTCCTTACAGTCCCATGGTCCTTAGGGGATCCCAAGCTGAACTTCGCAGGGTCAAAGTCACTCGAACCAAATCTTGTGGGCCCTTTATTCCTTTGCAGCAACATCCCCAAGATGCAATCCTACTATCAGCGTATGAGTCGCCCCTTCCCATCTCTGGAACCACCACATCATCCATTCCTAACCTGCACCCCTACCAAACAGACTTGTCTGGGCCCTCCTTCAACCGCAGACCCCCACAGTTCTCACTTCCTACACCAGAAGACTCAACAAGAAGCTTGCATAAAGCCCTGGCTCTGGAGGGGCTCAGGGACTGGTACCTGAGGAATGCTCTTGGCTATCCTACTGCTGCCTCAAAGGGCCACGAGGCAGGGATCTCACGTCTTTCACACCCGCACCCACTGGTGCACCAAGCCCAGTCTGTTCAAGGTGAACCAGCCAACCTCCAAAGGTCTCAGATACCCCAGTCAGCCAGTTTCCATGGTCACCCACTGCATGGAAGGTCAGCATTTTTAAACATGTATTTCCATTTGGTGCATTTTCTAGCTGATACTCTGAGAATCTTGTTTAAACATCAGGAAAATAATTACACTGTTCTATATGATTTCAGTGGATTTTATTAGCGGTTATGTACTGTATGGATGCATTACTGAAATCTGTGTATTACAGATATTAATATGTCTGTCTTCTTGGATGTTGGCAGCAATGCTTCCAATTTCTGATGCTATTACTCTTACTCTGGCCCCAGCCTATCCATCTGTCATCCGCATTTACAACTGAGGCTGTGTTGTTTTGTTTTTATTATTTTGGGGGCTTGGTCAGCAATATCTCCTGCTGCTGGCTGCTTCATGCCAACACACCCTTGGTTGCTCCTGCTTGCTTCCAAGGATGGCCCTCTCCAAGTGCTTTTATAGTCTTGCTATGAGTCACGCTTTATGTTTCAGGAAACGTAATTTTCTCAGTGGTTTTACTGCAGGCTTCTTGTTTTTCGGTTTGTTTTTTGGGGTGCAGTACTGATTTGTTTTACCTCCCCCACAGGTCAATGGAGTTCTCTCTCTATCAGGATTCCTCTGAGCCACAGATGCAAGAGGTAACTCCAAAGGAGCCCAGTGCTGACCCAGGCACCTTGGTCTGAAGCAGCAGATACACATGCACATGCCAATGCATTACATATGCAGAACTCTGTAGCTTCACATGGACTTGCGTGTGTGTGTATATACTACTCAAAAAATAAATAAAGTGAACACCTAAATCACACATTGTATTTTGATGAAATACATATTCAGACTGAAAACATTTAATGATGCTTTTTGCACTGTGCTATTTGTTGAGAACATGACAACAGTTGGTGGGAACCAAAATCATCTGCCCTCTGAGGGCTGGATTCACAATCACAACAAAAAGTTAAGTGTTCCCTTGATTCTTTTGAGCAGTATAATCACACACAAGCTGATATAATGTGACCTCAACAGCATAGAAAAACATGACAACCTCAGCAGAAAAAGACTGAAGCAAATGACAAACTGTAGCTGTACAGTTTGAAAAAAACCTGGGTAAGCTCCCCGTGTCATACCTGATTTTTGCCAATATCAACCCCAGTGTTTTATGTGGACGTGCACTGGTGCTGACCTGCAGAGCATCTAATACCAATATGGTCATACTGTCATACTTGGTCATACTGTCATCCAGCATAAGCAGAAAGATTCCTCCTAATAACCCTGAAAGTCTGTCGAGATATACTTTTTTACAGAATATATACAACTGTAAAGTACTATTTTGTATCTTCTAAGATATAAAGAACTGTTATATTAAAGAGGTAATTTATTGCTCATTAACCATGTGATATACAAAGACGTTATGAGCTCACATCATTTGAAAAGTATTACATGCCAGTGAATGTGTGTAAATTATATAAACCGCAGAAACATGTTTCAGTCCTCATCTGCCTTTAACATCACAGTCATTTGTATTTTTCATATTTGATAAAATGAAGTGGGCCATGAACTGTAGCGCAACGTTGTAGCAGACAGGAGTGCCTAAATGTTTAATATCAAAACTCAAAAACTTTTTGGTTAGAAAACTTTAAAGTTGCTAGCATTAAAACTGTGTGAGCCTAGTCTAATCAAAAACTTAAAGCATATCACAATGTGACTAAATTAGGCTATGTGGAATGATGTCATAAATATTTCCGTGTGTTTTGAAGTTTGTTTTCTAGATTCAGCTCAGAGCTGGTTGATATGTAGCCTTATCTGTGCTGACCTCGACAGAATAATTAGATCAGTTTTAGAAGGGAAAAAAAAAATCTTAGGGCTGTAGTGAGATCTACTGTATGGCAGTAGCACTTGACTGTGTGACAAGAAATGACTCGTATCAAATCAGTTTTCCTGCATTCACTTGTGGAGGATTTGATTGTCACACAGAGCACTTTATGAACATCTTAAGCCTTAACCCCTGTGAAACTGTCACCGCGAGAGAAATAAGAAGGTTTCAACAGGGTTTATAATGTGGCAAAATTAAGCAAAGTGAGGATTTTTTTTAAATTCCCAGAATCATCTGCTGAAGGTCTGAGTGGTGGTCTGTATATAGTGTGGATTGTAATGGTGAGTCTCAAACTAATGCTCTATTTCCCATACTAACAATGTAATTGTCAAACTAACCACATAAGTATAATCAAAATAACCCCCCCCCCCAAAGTGAGCACTTTTTAATTGGTTATAAAAAAGGAGGCTGATTGTGTGATGAGAATAAGGCTGCTGCAGTACAGACTGGTGATGTGAGCAGGTCTCACATCAGTAAATGTCGTTATGAGAATTCAAGCTATTTGTAAAGAACTTGTTTTACATTTTGCTTTGTTTTAAAGATGTAGTTACTTTTTAAAAAAAAACATTATCATGTCCCATTGTATATCATTAGCGTCATTATATAATTTTTTGTTGCATTTTGCAGTGTATACTACATAAAACATAAGTGAACTGAAAATATTTGTCTTGTGGTAGCAACATAGCATATTTCTTTTCATGTTTTTAATAAGTTTTTGCCTTTTTTTGTACTTGATCTCGGAGTCTTTTGAATGTTTGTTTTGGGGATTTTTTTTGCGTGTGTGATGGTTTTTAATCAGTTAAAAACTGTAGCACACTGTGGCACATTACCTTGTTTCTTCTCCTGTCTGATGTGTTCACATCCTCTGTTTCCAGCTTCATAGAGCTCCTTCCTTCCAGCTTGTTAAAGACTGAAATTAAAGACCAAACTGCTGTGCACTGGGGGTCATAAAGGTATTTTTCATATAATGTATCTGTAAGTTCAAAAGAAATAATATAAATTTAGCTCTAAAGCAAATGTATCCAAACTATATTATATTTATGAACCTATAACGTTTTGTAGCCATCTACTGTAGCCCTTTCTCATCAGTGCAGGAACTGGTAATATGTGTTAAAATAATTTCCTTCATCCATGTGATGTTTTAATATTTGGTTATACTTTTTTCTTTATTTTTTTTTTAAAGAAAAGATATTTAAGTGCAGCTGTTTTTCTTTTCTTCTCTCTTTATGAAGTTAGGCTAAATAGGCCTGCTCTGTTCTGTATGTATGAGATCTAAATAAAGTGTCATGTTGAAATCAAAACTAAAATGTGCTTGATGCTTCTGTGCAAACAAGACCCATCATTGATGTTCATATCCTCCCGCGATTAACAAATATATAAATGTAGAAGTCAGGACAACATTACTGCACTATTTCATAATAGAAACTGTTCAGCAGACATATTTTACCCTAGCAAAACTTTTTCTTTTCTTTTTTTTTTTTACCTTAGCAAAACTATTTTGTCATCATTTGGAGGCCTTTTATCCAAATACTCTGTAATGCCTGGGTTAGTAAAGATACATTCCAGCAAAGTATATATTCTCAATATTAATACTCCATTAAATCAAACGTAATCGGTGACGTCACTCTATAGAAAGTCATTCACTGTTCGCGAGTCATAAAAGACTTCCCACATTTCTCGACTCACGCTCCGCAGTACACAATAAAGAATTTGAGATCTATAAGTGTAACTCCGATTTTGTATGCAAAAAGAAATGTTGCTCTGTATTACTTTTTTTATATCCTGATGCCCCACCCCAGTTGGCAGTAAAATCTAAATAAAATAAAAAAAATATATATATTAATTAACTGAGTAGCATTCTTCTTACACATAAAATGAGTTTGTCGGAAAGTCAAAGACAAACGAGAAGACGGAACTCCTGACCGCCTGTAAGTAGAGCGAGTCGCTACAGAGCCGTAACATTGTCACAAGTGCATGTAGCAGCAGCAGGCTGCTATTCCTGGACCTCAGCGGGGTTTTTATCTGTCGCACAGAGGAGAGCGGGCCAGGCTCGTTTATTTCCCACGTTACAAATATTAAAAGTGGATACATCGCACTCAAGGGTAAGTGGGCTCATGCTCTGACCTGGCTGAGTGTAAAAGGAATAACTGTATTATAACGAGTCTTCATGTTACTTTTTAGTCTGCCGCTAGAAGGAAGAGCGAGAGAGACGGCCTGAGAAAACTTCAGAATAAAAACAGCAGACAGCAGGAAATAATGGCAAATTTACCTTATATAGAAAATATATTTTTAAAAAAAGATTTTTAATGCCTTATAGGAATTAACTGTCACACTGCAGAATATTTAGGTCGTCGAGCTTAAAGAGTAAATAAGCTGAAGGGCTATTTTTCTCTCAAAGTTTAAGGCTTATATTTCCTCAGCCTACGGATATTTTAGTTTCATTCAGTTGTTAAGAAAGAAAGGATAGTTGGGATTTTATTTAAAGGGGCTTCCTATAGTGTCAGCCCAACTATTGACACTTCTGACACATAACTTTCATAGCTCCAGGCTCGCACTAAAGAAGCTCACCTAACTAGTCGCTGAGTGCCATGAGAGCAGTCTAAGCGAGGCTGTGTGTGTCCAGCTGTTTTTCTGTCTTGCTGAAGCTGAAGGGCAATGACTGTTATTCCCAAATGTGAAGTAAAATGAACTAATCTGTACTGCCGTCTCTTCCTGTTTACAGCAGTGGCTCCCACTGCAGCAGTTCATGCAATATCAGTAAGATTTCAGTTGCAGCTGGGCGGTGTCAGGAGCTATTTACGTTGACATGCCATTCATCCAGCTAAAAATACACATTCACTGGCTCTTTTAAAATGTCATTGCAACAACCTACTGCAGCCAGTAGCTAACAATACAACTGCCAGACTCCAAGCTAGTGAACTCTTTAGTTAGATTTAGGGGCTTCTTCCGTTTTCCAGCATTATGCATAAGCCTTTGTTTTTCCTGAGTGCTACTGTCTTCTTGACCCTCCATCAGCTGTGCTCCAGCTCATCAGGTTCCAGCTAAACATGTCTTCATCATATGCTGCTACAATAGCAGCCCTGATTACATCCAACTCTTTTAATACACCCATCAAAACCAGCGCCCGCCCCACTTCTAACGCAACACGACGTCGTAAGCCCAGCCAGGACCACAGCTGCCCTGCGACAGCAGCTCTCATTACAACTAGCTCTTCTCATCCATCCATCAAAACCTCTGACACATCATGGAGCCGTAAGCCCAGCCAGCACCACCACTGCCCTCAAACTGTGCAGAAGAATTCTCTTCTACCTGAGGGAGCTTATGATGAGCAACAGGAGAATCCTGCAGATTATTGTACAGGTAAGAAAGACCCCAACTCTGAAGTCCAACACGCTGGTTGAGATCTTCAGTTTTCACATCTGCTGCGTATTTTATTGCAGGCGGTTACTGCCCTGTAGAGATTGGAGAAATTTTTGTTGACCGTTACCAAGTGGTTAAAAAGTTGGGATGGGGTCATTTCTCTACTGTATGGCTGTGCTGGGATATGGTGTAAGTACAGGCTCCACCCCCTGACTTTTTAAATGATCATTTTATAATGATAATTATTAACACGATCTAGTAACTCCGATAATTGTTTGCATACAGGAAAGGACAATTTGTGGCTCTGAAGGTGGTGAAGAGTGCGCAAGTGTTCACAGAGACGGCACTGGATGAGATCAGACTCCTGAAATGCGTCAGTGTGGTCACATTGCTTTGCACGTTAGATACGACAGCAGAATATTCAAGTCACTTTGGAGTGCTCTAAAACACTTGCTCAGTCTTAGTCTGGCCACGAGCAGAAGTCTTGGTAATCTGTGTGTTTAATGGTGTCATGAGCTGCAAAGTTTTTCTATAATAATTTTGTTATTTTATGTAGATATCAGTGTGACTCCTTCATTTTGGTTTATACTATAAAAAAAAAAACAAGTCACTATGTTTTTTTCTTTTTCTTGATATGTTCAAAACACGATCATCAGGTAAGAGACAGTGACCCCAAAGATCCCAAACGTGAGAGCATAGTCCAGCTCATTGATGACTTCAGGGTGACTGGAGTGAATGGAGAGCGTATCCTTTATATAAAGGTGTTCTGTAGCAGTCATCTACTCCACAACTCGTAGTATTGTGTAAAGTAAAGTGAAACTCCATGTGCAGATCTTGTAAATGTGTTTTGGCTTCCTCCAAGTATTAATACTACGAGTAATATTCAGGTTATTATTGAAACCTGTCATGAAAACAGGTCCTTAATTGCCCAACAGATGTGTGCATGGTTCTGGAGGTTCTTGGTCACCAGCTGCTGAGGTGGATCATCAAATCTAACTACACAGGCCTCCCTCTGCCCTGCGTTAAAAGCATCCTCAGACAGGTTTGGTGCAAACTTTAATTCCTCCCTCTGAAATTGCCCCCCTGTCTGTGACCGCTATTTGACGTCTTCCTATGATGTACTATGATGAACTCCTGTGTTTGCGCCTCATTGTCACTGAGTCAATTTCCATCCCTTATCACAGGTTCTGCAGGGTTTAGATTACTTGCACACTAAATGCAAGATTATCCACACAGACATCAAGCCAGAAAACATCCTTCTGAGAGTGGACGAGGTTTATGTTCAGAAGCTTGCAGCCAACACCAGGCTGTGGCAGCTGCCCATGTCTGCTGCATTCACCAGCACCTCGGGTTAGTGATGCTGTGCTAGCCAACACATTGGGTTGAGATTATCCTACATATGGTTGTTTATATATGCATCTCAGGAATCCCTAAGTACCTTATCTGCTGTTCACATTTTGTGCCTTTTTGCCCTGCTGATGTTTGTTTTGTTTTTTTTAACTTGCCAGTGAACACAGGCTCCAGAGAAAAGCAGGTGTGCATTCTGAAAGGGTTGAGTCCCTGTTATTATTTGATTAATACATATATTTATATTTAGCTCTGGTTCTATTATAACCTTTACTTTTATACTTTGACTACCTTAGAATTTGTCCAACTTGTTCGGAAAGCTGACCGGGGTTTTCCACACTCTTGGCGAGTGGGTAAGATGGAGTTGGTGTTTTGCTTTTACACTGATGCATCTTGGCAACACTTGCAGCTTTGTGAAATTGGCTTCAGCACAAGCACACTGCACTGAGATTACACTTGCTCATTATTTATTTCTATCAGCTATATACCGTATAGAATAGAGCAGGTAGAGTACAGTTGATACAGTGTATATAACCTAAAATGGAAAACTTACTGTGACTATCACGACCGGAGACTAGAGCAGGCAAGGCTGAAACAATGAGCAGACACAACTGCTGCTGCTGTGGTTTCACTGCAGCTTGTTGTTAGCAACCGACTCTACATTATACAGACAAACTTCACTTCAGGACTTTAAGATTCGCTGTTGGGATCTGAAATATCAAAACAACACTAAAGAATTCCACTGTCTGCCCACTGACGTACTAATAGAATACAAAATATTACTTTGCAGTTGCATTAATGTCCATAATTTGCTACACTCACAAAGCAGGTATGCAGTTGTGATAAATCACCGAGCACTTTTCTAATTAATTCTTCAGTTCATGCTCTCTTCTGATTGTTTCCCATGACTGACTTCACCCCACAGTCCAGCAGGGTTTCCAGGAGTCCAATTAAGCTGCTGATGAGGAAAGACAGAAGCCGACGAGGCAAACCCGACATGTCGGTTTCTGATGTGAGCGCTCCCTCTAGTACCCGTGGCTCCACTCGTCACTCTAAGCTAACAGGTCCTAACCTCGCCGTAAGAAGACAGACTCTGCTGTTGGAAGACAGATTGGATTTAGCCGCACACAGCAACAGAGACTCCTTCTGCTCGTGTCCAGACCTCTGCACAGATGCTGCTGCCCCTGGCTCCAGATCAGTGTTATTACATCAGACTGCAGACAGGGAGCCAATTCCACCTTCATCCTGTCCACGAGGTCAGTCTTAGGAAATTTGTGGGAGGAGAGTTAACTGTGATGCCAGTAGTTTGTTTTTGTTTCTGTGGAAATGTAATTTTGGCACAAATCTGCACACTGGGTAATGTGTCTAAACTAAAAGGCAAAATAGTTTGTTTGTTTTTTAGCTGTCATGTTGTTTTATGTACTTAAGGCACCGGTGACTCAGATGCTATCCTGGACCTACTGAAGCCTCAGAATGCTGACAAAATCCTCATCAAGATTGCTGATCTGGGCAATGCCTGCTGGGTGGTGAGTGATTAATTAACGAGCAAACTTTATCTTTAACCCAAAAGCTTCCAGAAAGTGTAAATATGTTCTGTTACTCATAAATTTTACACGATTCATAATTTCTTTTGTTTATGGACTATATTTGTTTTTGATTTCTAGAGAACGTCTAAATCCCAGACCAGAAACTTGTAGCCCTTAAATGTATCATTCCGTCAGATTTTGCAGGGCTGTTTGGAGTTGATGTGTGTGTATATAATGTCATAAATTCAGCATCAGCTGCCCAGGGCTTTATGGTTCAGGATTCGGGCTTTATTGATCCTTTAAGTATTTGGTATTCTTTCCACATTTAGTCAAAATACACTACTGTACATACCACAGTAAGCTAAAAACTCCAAAATGTGTTAGGTGGGAAATATCTGGAATCCAGAGAAGAAATGTGTTTTCATGCGTGTCACAGCTGTCAGAACTTTGATGCAAACTGTACACTTTCATAAATGGCCACACGAGTGCATTAAACTTCCTTCTGAGCCATCGTTATTACACAACGAGACAGGTGCACAGCATGATAGCCATATTTATGGTACCCTGCGGTGAAAAACGCAGCTGCCATATGTTTCCATTGAGACAGGACTGTATGGGCTGATCTGATGTGCAGCGTAAAAGAGGTGGATGGAGTAATCATTTCATTACAGCTGATGGTTCTTTGCACTTTATTTGTCAGAGTCAGAAAAATTTGATCTAGTTGTTATTTTCTCTGGTAACGTTTTAAAACATTTTAGCCATGATAGCAGCTTTGCCAAAGGCAGGCTACGATTTGTGGAAAAAAATAAAAACAAAAATGACAGCAGTAATAAATATCCTAACATTTATAGAGTAATTTTAAGCTTCAGAACGTAAACAAAAAAGCACAGCATTTAATTAATATTTGCAGTATTCCCAGTTTCATGTTTTCCTGTTCAGATACAGGTGGTTCAGTCAAAGGTTTAACATGCCAGAATTAAATCAGCCTTTCACTTAGCGCTATTTGGCCAGCTGTGCCATTTCAATTCAACAGCACGAAATGTTCTCAGTTTGAAAAATAATAAATTTTCCGCTACAATAGATTCATATCTATATTACAATAGAAAACAGTCTGTTTTCTGCAGCGCTGCACCCACATCTCAAATCTCTGTGCAGGGAAGGTGGTTAAAAGTGGCAGCAGAGTTTCAGTTTGAGAGTTAATAAATATGTGAAAATGACTGGGCTTTGTAACATGTTCCACAGCATCACTGACCACAAGTTGCACGAGGTTAGGGTCTTTCCACCTAGTAGTGTGGCTGCTCCTCTCCATCAGCCCATCAGACTGCAGCCCCGGGGCATAGCTACAATTTAACATGTTGAAAGAGAAACAACTCGTCTTGGTAAGGAATTCAGTCACATGGCAACAATCTGATTTTTTGTCTCCTGTTGCTCTGAATTTGGACCAATTAATGGTGGCTTTCACACTGAGACAGTCGTGCTTTTTGGTTTAATGGATTGTTGGAACCAAACTAGATCACCTCCCCGACATTCAACAGAAAAATTAGAGGAGGGGAAATTTTTTTTTAGCAGTGGCAAGGATTCCCCAGTAGTTTTTAAGAAAATACAAGAATAAAGATGTTGTCATCAACCCCAGTTTTAGCGTGTTTAATACCAGTCAGCAAACGTTAGCTCACCTCTCTTGTTACCAGCACAAACACTTTTCTGAAGACATCCAGACGTGTCAGTATCGTTCTGTGGAAGTTCTGATTGGCGCTGACTACGGCACACCAGCTGACATCTGGAGCACTGCCTGCATGGTGAGCCAAATACTTTTATAGGTGTTTATAGCTTTTTTTAATTTAAAGTCCTGCATCTCACATTGACATCCACAGATTTGCAACGACTGTTTTTATTTTTGTCTCTTTCTGTGCAGGCGTTTGAGCTCGCCACAGGGGACTATTTGTTTGACCCCCAGTCAGGAGCCACATTTTCTCGCGAGGAAGGTTTGAGTTGTTCACAACATCCCCTTTGACCTTGATTTATATCCTTATACTACAACATGTACCCCTGTCGTTTCAGATCACATTGCCCACATCATCGAGCTGCTGGGGCCTCTTCCATCACAGTTTGCCCTCTCAGGGAGAAATTCTAAACGATACTTCAACACTGAGGGTAAAGCTGCGTATTCGATTATTTCTATGATTTCTCTGTCTGTGTGTTTTTGAGTTTATTATCGTAAAGCTTCTTCATGCTTGGTGACTGACACAGAAAGTTGCCTAAATAATTAATTCTCTTATCCAGTTCATCTGTAGAGGTTGTAGAGGTGATGATGTGTTTGTCTGTTTTTCTTCTGCAGGACAGCTGCGACGCATCTCAAAGCTGAAGCCGTGGAGCCTGTTGGAAATCCTGCTGGACAAGTATGAGTGGCCGCAGGAGCAAGCTTTACAGTTCAGTTCATTTCTCTTGATCATGTTGGAACTGCTGCCAGAGAAAAGAGCCACAGCTGCCCAGTGTCTGAAACACCCCTGGATCACTTCGTAGATGCACTGGCTTTGGAACATTCAGAGCCCGGCGGACTGTTTCTGCGATATGGGAGTTGGTCAGCGGTGGAAGCGGCCTGGTGCTAGCATCACGAGCACAGCTTTTGCTAATGGGTTTTTTTTGGGTTGTTTGGTCTTTTGTTAGCTGTCTAAGTTGGACAGTGACCAAAGTACAGTTTGGTTTTACAAAAAAAGTGCCTCCAATAAAGATTACAGTGTTCTTGAGTTTTGATAAACTAACAGCAGATTGGATTTATTTTTATTTCTACAAAAGCAAATCAAGACCTCACCTGGTTTGTAAGCATTGAAATGGGAACAGTGTAAGTCGCAGGTGTAGGACGCGTGCCTAATGAAATTACTCTGGAGCTTCACCACAGGAAGCAGAAAATAATTCATTGTTAGTTCATAATTAAAACAAACTGCGCTCTTTTTAGGTGCTTTTGAAGAAAAATGTGATAATGTCAAAAAATGTAAATTAGATAATTACTCACTGAGAATATCAGTGTAAACCCCTAGAAATAAGTGGTTTAATCAGCACTCATATTTAACCCTAATAAATCATGAAATTCCTTGCACAAATAACAGTGGGTCCTGTTTTTTTGCCAACACTGAGAGTGTGTTGACTGTTGAGATTAGGTGTGCTGTACATTCCTTGGTCACATCCAGCACAGCTCTGAGTAAGGGGATGGAAGGAAGAGGAGGGAGGAGTTAGCCTCATGTAAACGCAGGCATATGTCCGGCTGCTGGAAAACTAACAGGTTTTCCTCCAGTGTCAACGGGAGGCAAGAAGAGGACCGGGAACAAGCCTGCCTGCACATGTAAGTCTTCTATTCTGTTATTGTATTGATAATAGGTGAGCTTTTAAGACTGCATCACGAGTTTTTTTCCTAAGAAGATTTTGTCCCTGGGTTGCTAAAGGGGGACCACAGCTCAGTCTGGGTTTTAATTCCTGTGTTGGACTGAAGAGTTTGTGGAGTCATTGTAAAAATGGCCATGAAAAAAAAAAAAAAAAAAAAAGCTCTAATATTTACCATTTTTGTTGTGCTTTCTCTGGTTTTATTTTATTTATTTGGCAGGAAAAGCGAGTAACTTTGTGCAGCTGTTTATCTGCACAAAGAAAAGCACACAAATGTGTGTTTACACAGCCTTCCCAAAATTCAATTTCATTTTCGGAGCCTTTTGTTGCATTTTCAGAAGAAGCAAAAGTAAAGGTTAAAGTCCCAAAGCTCTGCCTTTTGTGACACAGCTCTTAACCCCCAGCCAGTTGCCATGCAACTAAAACTCCAAATCAAAAGGAATTACCTCAACAGCCATTGGTCTCTGACAGTTGCATTATTAGTGCAAGGTAGAGTCGTTTCCAGCCATGCTTTCCCCACAGAAACAGGTCCTGTTTCGAATTCTGCCTCTGCTTTTCTCCTTATTCTTTTTTTTTAAAATTCATTTTTTATCTGTGCTGAAGAAATCTAGGAAAGCTACACACAAACCACCGTGTTGTGAGCTTTCAACTGTTTATTGCAGTTGATATTAAATGATATCCTTCAGAGATATCATCATATTGAGTTACGTGTGGGTGTTCATCTTGGACATGGCAGCGGCGACGGCGGCAACAGCAGCAGCTGATAGTGAAGCAGCAAGTCTACACTGCATAAATACCCATCTCATTAAACCAACACAAAAGGAGAGGTACTGTAGGGTGAGGGGAGACACAAGAGCTTTCCTTTATCTCGTGTGGATGCACTGTGGCTGGGCTTAATTCATCACTGCCTCTGTCCATAATATAGCACTGCACACTGTAGCCACGCTAAACTGATGTTTTTTTCACTTTGTTTTGGTTGCAGCATGTGGCTGACTCTCCTCTACAGCTGCACAGGTGGAGCAGCTCTTCTCTACGCTCTGTACAGATGGGTGATCCCCACAGCTGTGCAGTATCACGGGGGGTTGGCCCTACTGTGGCACGACATGATTGTGGAGCGAATGCTGGACACGATGACCCAGTCCACACGTCCTCAGGTGCACTCTCTATAAACACTCACCTCTTACAGTATGAACCCACTGCTCCATACTGATGTGACTTAGTTTTGCAAACACTTGGGACAGAGTGATGTTAATCGAGGGATTCAGGGAGGCATACCAAAATACACAGCACATTTAATCCTGACATGTTGTGCATTTTGAAATTCATTGACCTCATGCAGGTGGGCTGCAACAGCAAAAGGATCACGATGGGCTCCATTCATGTCAGGTAAGGACAGAAAGCTGAACCTCTAGTTTTCACAGGCTCAAGCGGACATGGTTGTGGACGATGGACTGTAAAAAATATAACTTAAGTACATCTGTGCCTTCCAAGACCAGATTCATGACAATCTAATAGATTGTCATGAATAAACATCCGGAAATCTGCAAAGTCATAAGGACTGAATCATTTTCACTTTACTTTTATTGAAGTCATGATATCTCGCTTCACTGCTTTGTACCAGTTTCTCAAATGTGATTTTATTATTTATTTAGTTATTTTTGTTGGCTCATTGGGATGTGCAGGTGCTACAGAGATGTTAATAAGTACACCTGAGATTGTCATGCAACCAAAACACCTTCACATGTGGAAAGAAAAATAGTAAAATACCTTTTCCTGTCAATAGAATATGAATAAAATTAGAATGCAGCCATTTTCAAAAGATTTAAACCCCATGTTTATTCAAAATACTTAAAAAAAAAACAGCTGGTGTAACATATCAGCACCAATTATTTTGATCAGCAACAGGTCAGTAACATGACTGCGTATAAACAGAGAAACCCAGAGGTTTAGTTGCGTGAAGACTTGAAATTGCTAATGTAATCAGTCACTTATTAGAGTTTTAAACAAATCTCTGACTTCATACAGTGAGGTGTCAGGCTGTACCTGCTTTGCTATCTGGAGGAGTCATATGTAGATACATGAGTATCTACATAGGTACAGTGTAAGTGTGGAATGCATTCATGAGGCTTGTGAATAACAAAACTGAACTGACACATGCAGTCACCCTTAAATGCACTACTTATTTTTAAGAGAGCTTTTATTTCTCACTTCTTCTTTTTTTTTTTTTTAACTTTGTGCTAATTAATTAGAGTGGATATACCTATTTCTGGCTCTAAGAAAAGCTGCAGGCATTTTTTTCCTCTTTGATGCTAACATGCTTAATGGGCCTTCTTAGTAAATGAAGACAAAATGAGCAGAAAATGGAAATAAAGTGTCATGCTCTTGCTTACATTTGTATTTGGGCTTTCTCAACCTTAAAAAGGAAACAATTATATGTGTAGAAGCCATTTTTGGCATCAATCACTTGCTGCAGGTTTGTCAGCTACAAATCAATGGTGTGAATGATGGACAAGTGTGCCAAGAAAATATGCCACACACAATTACACCACCAGCAGCCTGAACATTTTCCAGTCTTCTACTGTCCAGTTTTGGTGAGCCTGTGCAAACTGTAGCCTCAGTTTCCTGTTCTGTAGTTTACAGGAGTAGCAGGTCCTGTCTTCTGCTACCGTAGCCCATTTGCTTAAAGGTTGGACATGTTGTGCAATCATCCCTGTATATCATGCAGAAATGAGGGGCTATTTAAGTTACTGTTCCCTTTTTAACAGCTCAAAGCAGTCTGACCCTTCTCCTCTCACCTCTGGTATGATCAAGGCATTTCCCATGACTCCATTTTCTGTAACCCTTAGAGATGGTTGTGTTGGGAAATCCCAGCAGATCAGCACTTTATGAAATACTCAGTCCAGCGTATCTGACACCAACAGCTACGCCACATTTAACGTCACTTAAATCACCTTTTCACCCCATTCTGATGGTCAGTTCAAACTTCATTAGATCGTCTTGACCACGTCTACATGCCTAAACTGTGCTTTGAATTGTTGCCATGTGATTAGATTAACAAGCAGCTGAACAGGCGTACCTGTTCAGAGAGCTTGAATACCTTAAAATACCTTTAAAAAAAAAATATATATATATATATATACATGTACTGCACAGCTTAAGGAGCAGCTCACAGTGATGATCAGTTGATGGGGACCAAGGAGTGCAGAGTGAAAGAACCATGCTGAGGGTAGGCTAAAACCTAAACTAGAAATGCCACAGAATTTTATTTTTTAATGTTATGTCACAATCATAACATGAGATTTGCAGATGCTGAATGATCTTCAGGCAAACAGATGCAATAAGATAAACAAAACTATATGCATATGTGTTAAATTCCCCTGTAAAAATGAAAGAGGAACCATCAGCCCACAAGATCTGTGCCAATCCAAGTATTGTCTTATCTAAATATTTTAATATGTCATTGATGCAAGTAAACTCTTACTGACGTCTTATACAGTGGTGCTTTTTGTTTCCTACATGAACTCCAGCGACTCTTAGGTGCAGTACAGAAAAATGCCACTAGAGGAGACCCTCGCAGCGTGGTCAAAGCCATCGATGAGTTCTGCAGACACAAGGAGTGGGCCATGAACGTGGGGGATGAGAAAGGTACTGACTTTTGAACAATATGTTTTATGAATAAAATCACTTCCTTACTTGCCTTAACTATAAATTAAGGCCATTTTTCTCTTTTTCTTGTCATAGGCTGCATTCTTGACTCGGTGGTGTCTGAATTGAACCCAGCCACTGTTTTAGAGCTGGGAACCTACTGTGGATACTCTACGGTGCGGATTGCCAGCCTGCTTCCCCCACATGCCAAGCTCATCACTCTTGAATTTAACCCAGACTATGCCAAAATAGCTCGTCAGGTTATTTCTTTGGCAGGACTGGAGGATAAGGTAATAAGGAGCTCTAAAAAGAAGCTGTTGTTGAAATAGTGTGTGGGTTATATTGCAGTGTGTGTGTGTGTGTGTGTTGTAGATCCAGTTAGTTGAAGGACCATCTGGTGAGTGGATCCCCAAAATGAAGGAGCGTTTTGGGGTGAAAACACTGGATTTGGTTTTCATGGATCACTGGAAAGAAGACTACCTTCATGACACAAAGCTGTTAGAGGCAAGTTGGCTCTATAGCTCATTAAACTCTAGTCTTTTTTATGCCATGATTATGATTTTATCTTTTTGTTTTATAAATCAGGAGTGTGGCCTCCTAAGGAAAGGCAGTGTCTTGCTGGCAGACAACGTCATCTGCCCCGGAAGCCCCGACTACCTCGAGTATGTTCGAAGCAGCCCGAGATACAAAAGCCAGTACTTCAGATCTCATCTGGAGTACACCAAAGCAGAGGACGGCTTGGAGAAATCAGTCTTCTTAGGGTAGTTTTACAAAAAACAAATCACCATTTACATAGGTACTAGCAGACCAGCAGAGTCTCGGGTTTATAGACTCTGCAAGTGCAAAGGAGAATGTGTGTTTTTTGTTTTTTTAAATGTCATAAACTGAAATTAAAAGTGACATTTAAAAGAAAAACTGTGTTATGAGCCTTAATTTTCAGTGTATGAAGACTTGATGCACGCTTTGAGATGTCTACACTCATACAGTAGATGGTCGTAATGACACATTCAATCTTCTAATTGACAGATGAGCTGCAAACTGATCTGGGGGCTGCTTTTTTCCCAGAGCATCAACTCAAATCAATAATAAATCTAATCCAGCTGCATTCTGTGGTGCAGAAACCTATTTTGTGCTCTCATATTCTCCACCATTGTGCCAGTGTTGACAGGTGTGTGAAGGCATGTGTGTGTGTGTGTGTATGTGTGCACAGAGGGAGTATGAATCAAATCGCTGCTCATCTAATCTCTCAAAGTGACTGAGGTCCATCATGCTGGTGTGTGTGTGTGTATGTGTGTGTGTGGGGTGAGGGGGAGGGTTCTGCATTTGGTTCAGCTGTATATAAAAAAATGGGCTAGTCCACCTAGTGCTTTCTTCACAGACGCCTGCATGATAATCCCAATCTGTGGCCATTAGTGTGCTGAGAGAACGAGCAAGGAGAGGGTTCACGAGAGAAGAGAGTGCGCGAAAGAGGGAGGGGGTGCCCAGACAGAGACGCATACAGAGGGAAAAAGAACGAGGGAGAGAGAGTGAGAGGGCTTTTAAAGGATTTGCCGGTGATTTGTAGAATCTCACTGCTGTAATGTTGCACTTTTCTCTGATTCTCACATATTATACCCCAAAGGCTCCAGAAGTCAGTCTTTTCATTTTGTTTTACTAAATCACATTCTTTTCGAGACGATTGTTTTCAGTGTGTCTTTGGTTATTTTTGAGAGTGCACACACAGACTATCTGAGATGATAGAGGATTTACGGTCGGTGAGGAGAGCCTTGCCTCTACAGATATAATCACATTTTGGACCCTGGATGGAGGCCTGAGTGGAAGAGTTCGTGTGATGGACAAAATCAAGGCTGTTCCATGAAGAACGGGCAGGTGAGACGTGAGATTTTGCTTCTTGTGTACGAGGGAGATTTTTGAAATTTGCGATTTATGCAGCTCGTGTAGATTCAAATCATGCTTGTATTGATTTTTGAAATGTAACTTTATAAGCACAGAAATAAGGGATTTTAAATATGAGGGGTTTTTTTTCCAACAAAATGAAATTACCATTATTAATATTTAGTGTTCAAATTCTGCCTGGAAACACTGAATATATTTAGCCTTGTAAAATTATAATTGTGACTTTTAAAAAAGAAAAAAATGAACGAGCCCAGGTGATTATTATGGACTTTGCCAATCCACAATCATGCAGATATAATTAACCTGCTGCAGCTTTTGAAGCATGAAATGCAGTCAGGATATAGTCAGTGTTTTGTTCTGCAAAATTTATGGCATTTTTCCATCATCGGCTCTTAGCTCTTCATGATAAAAGCTTCCACTCTGTGTCATCCTGCATCTTTCCTAAAATCTACTCTTCAGCTGCAGTTTTTTTTGAGTGCACCTCTGTAGCTTACAGTCTGCTCTTTCTCCTGCGTTTTTCCCAGCTCGGATTCAAAGCACAGAAAATGCTGTTAGACCGTATTTGCTGTTTCTGCATCGTTACACTTTGTTACCTAATAAGGGAATCACTGTTAGCACTGACCTCATCAACTCTGCAGACTTATTGGCAGCTCTGCAGTTATAATCTTCTGATGTGCAACTAAAACACATCAAACTTAACATGAAGAACTGCATATGGGGACAAAGAATTTGACATTTTTCTGTGTTTGAACTTGAATGCTGGATTTAAATATTCCACCCGGACTGCTTCGTGGATGTGGCAGATCTGTGAAGGTTCAATAAAAAGAACAGTTAATCAGGCAAACTGAGATGATAAATTTCTACTTGCTGTACCTACGATAAAAATCAGATGTTAACATCCGATTTCTTAATTTCCTCAGGTGTCAAAGGTAGAGGGAGTGGCCCAGTGCTATCAGTACCTCTGCTGGTCATCATCATGATATCAGAGGTCCACTCATCCCATCAATGCTGCTGGCTTGGCACATCATATGGATTCCTGGCATGGCTTCAAATGCTTTGGGTTCTGCTTGTCAGTTTCAGTCCAATCTCACGAGCCCAGCAGAGCACCCAGCCTCAATCCATCAAAATCGAGGGAGACATCACCCTGGGTGGCCTCTTCCCTGTGCATTCCCGGGGCCCTGCTGGGATACCCTGCGGTGAGATCAAGAGAGAAAAGGGGATCCATCGACTGGAGGCCATGCTTTACGCCTTGGACCAGATCAACAGCGATCCCGAGCTGCTGCCTAACATGACACTTGGGGCTCGGATCCTGGACACCTGCTCCAGAGACACCTACGCCCTGGAACAGTCACTCACCTTTGTCCAGGCCCTCATCCAGAAGGACAACTCAGATGTTCGCTGCTCAAACGGGGAGCCTCCGATCATCCCCAAACCTGAGAGGGTGGTCGGGGTGATCGGTGCGTCCGGGAGCTCGGTGTCCATCATGGTGGCCAATGTGCTCAGACTGTTTGCGGTGAGATTTCTTTAACTATGCTCGCTTTGTTAACCAGTGAAAGGGTGGAATATTTAGGACGCTGCCTCTTTTATTAAGAAAGTAAGCTGACGTGAGCCACGATCCCTTCATGATTTCTCCTGAGTCTGTTCACAAAGAGAGCACAGGAGACCCCACACGAGAGGGTTTGGACTCTAAAGTCAGGACAGATAATTATGATGGGTGCCAAAAAACCAAATAGGGATCATCTAACAGTTCTTTCAGTATTGCTTCATGTTTTTAAAACACTGCAATCTTAAGGTAGTTTTGTGGTTTAGTGTGTCAGGATTTAATATCTCTTGTTGTACTAGCAAAGTAAAGATAAAACTTCGATACTTTCGTCTATTAAAGCATCTAAAATGTTCACTCAGAAGGTAATTGAGGATTACAAGCAGCAACTGCTTCAGAGGAGACTGCAAAATGAGCCATTTTATGGAATACATCCCTAATTTTAGATCTGAGCAGCTTGTAGTGACATCAGTGACCAGCTGTGGCCAATAAACAGAGTTTCCCAAGTGTGGAAACTCACACTTGGGAAGTTCATTTACATAGCTGAACCTTCAGTTCTTGTTGTACTAGAATTACAGTACTTGTGGTTGTTTATATTATTCTGTTAGGCAGATTTAGGCCTTTTTTTTAAAATCCCACCTTAGATGATAATATAGACCTTGGTCATCTTTACATTCAGATGGAATTAATAAAAACTTACTATTCTTCTCTGCTCATAAGAATGATGGTTTGGTGGTGTGGAATTTGCCTGAGTGGGTTCTCTCCGGGTTCCTCCCACAGTCCGAAGACGGGCTTGTTAAGATAATTGATTGGACGTCAGGCTGATCGACTGTAGGTGTGAGTGTGAGTGTGCATGCTTGTCTGTTAGCCCTATGATGTGTTGGATTCTGCAGCTTAATCCAGGTATGTTGTTTTTGTTTCTTGGCAGGTGATTCACCTTTGAACACTGATTGCACCAATCACACATTGTTTACAGAGATGATGCTGAGTCTGTGCAAATCCCACATTTAGCATTAGCCAGTAATGTTGAAACATCCAAATACATCAGCCGGGCGGGACAAAAACCATTCCCACCCTCGTGGATGCCACTTGTTGCATGATTCTTCGTGATGAGGATTCTGAGTTGAAGGAGGAGCAACTTGCACAGAGGGCAGATGTTAACTACAGAATTCACCAACTCCACTAAGCCCCTCTCAGCAGCTCAGGACCCTGGGCTCAAAATAGAGCATCAGGGTAGCAGGATGGCATTGGTTGTAGGATAACAGCAATTTGTGACCAGTGTGAAGTAGATTTAGCTAAATAGTGCGTTTCCTCGTACCGTCCATATGTGCTGCTTTCCAGACTGCAAGTGCTTCTAGTCTGACGTTCATTACATATTGGACATCTGCTCACAACTAGGATTTTGTTGTAATATGTACCAAATGTATTTTTATTATTATTGCAATAGGTAAGCATAAACTATGAATTATGTAAAAAAAAAAACGTATATGATCAGTCTTTTTTTAAATGAGTTAATAAAGTTGGGATACACAGTGCCTTTAAAAAATTTAGAGTTTTAGTAAAATTTGCAAAACAAAAACACCTGACGCCATTAGCTCATTAATGTAGCACATTCATCGACTGTTAATTATTTCAGGCTCTGAGAACCTCAATAATTCAAAGCTGTAGGAAATATTTGCTTGTTTTATGATTGTAAGCAGATTTCAGGAAGACTGGGCTATAAGAGGATGCTTATGTTAGCGATACGGCTCATTGATTTTAACAAGTGAATTGGTGCAGATGCTTCTGTGGGATTAATTCCAGAGAGGATTATATGTTTGTCTTGCTCATTAGAAATTTGCATGCAAACATTTGACTGACTTTGCAGACAATGATACACACTCCTCTGGACACTGATGATGTCACATGCCACTCGGATGAGCAGTCACTCTTACAAGGGGGGTAGAAGAGGGAGGAAAAGTTCACCTCTGATTTAAGGATGTGGTCTGGAACACAGCAGCTGACCTGTACATTTGAGGCCGATTGGGTTAATGCAGAGCAGCAAATGTAAGCTGCACGTTGCCACCAGAATTAAATATATTGTATGGCTTACAGCTGAGAAATGCTAACCTTTCTCTAGTCTCCTGATCTCTGTCTCTCCCTCTGTGCTTAACATAATTTGACTAAAACCCCACTAATCCTTGCAGATAATCTGTGAAATGGTTCTCTCGGTCCTCTCTCCTTCTCCCGTCACTGCCCCTTGTGAATACCTTTCTCTCTTCGTGCTCTCCAGAGGGCCTGATGTTAAGCCACGTTGGTGGACCGGCATTAGCAGGTTCAGGGTTGAGACTGTCGACATAAACTGTGTCATTAAAGATGTTGCACACCAGCAAATTAATCTTCCCATCCATTTTTCCCCCTAAAACAAATGCTTTTACTGCTAGGGTTCCTACCATCTGTACTCTACTGTGACGGCTGTAGCCGTAGCACAAACCAGCTCTGGGCTTTTCAAGAGTTGAACACACTATGATAGTCCAATTTTGGGATTTTAATGCGCTATGACTTGCCAGTAGTACTGTGGGAGGCATCCATTTAAGGTCTTGCCTCATGAGTAAGTGGTGCATCATGCTCTGGCACGGTTCACTGCCTCTTGTCATCCCTTTTACCTTTGGATTCTCATATTGGCCTAATAATCACCACTGCTCATGTTTTCCACTTGACCCGACTCTTTCATCACAAATGACCCATCCCTGTGTCTCAGATCCCCCAGATCAGCTATGCCTCCACTGCCCCAGAGCTGAGCGACAACAGCCGCTACGAGTTCTTCTCCCGCGTGGTGCCTCCTGACTCCTACCAGGCCCAGGCCATGGTGGACATAGTCAAAAACATGGGCTGGAACTACGTCTCCACGCTGGCATCTGAGGGCAACTACGGAGAGAGCGGAGTCGACGCCTTCATTCAGATCTCCAGAGAAGCAGGTTGTGCGTGTGACTGTATGATGGTGAATTTGCTGCTGCGGCAATGAGGGATTACTCATTTGTGTTATTCCTCATTAAAAGACAGGAAAGAGCAGTCCTTTAATAATATCATTTGTGCTTTTAAATCTATACAATGGGTTGACCTGTCAGTTCTAATGTATTAGTCTTCACATTTAATTCACATACATCAGTGATTGATAGTGAAGGTCAGCACACTGCCTTACCAGCACCTTGCTGTAACCACTGCCTGTTTACTGCTTTATCCAGATGGAAATATCTCCACATCAACTACTGGATGGTTTGCATTAATATTTTCTGCATCCAGACAGCGAATCCTGAGGAGTTTGATGATCTCCTGACTTTTCTCCTTCACCACTTTTAGGCGTGTTCAGGAAGATTTAAATTGGGGTGCAGACTGCTTATGACCCACTTTGTTCTATTGCACAGCAGAATAATAGAACATCTCACACACCCTTTGTTTTAAATTCTCCTTTGTAATGTAAAGGAGTTACTGTGATGCACTGAGGAAGACAGTACTGGAGGTCAGGACCTCTTTGGTTCCCGCTCCACATAATTCCTGCCCATGGTTGCACTAATGTAAGAACAGAATTTGGGAGGGTGTGACCAGGATAGACCAATCAGATTCTAAAGTTTGTATGACACAAGCAAAGGCACAAAAAAATGGGTCCAAAACAAAGAGCTGATAATGTGTGGAGGATGCTGGGCTGTGGACACTTCAGAGTAGCGGGAAAACCTTGCAACCTTTGAACCTGAGCCGATGATGGTGCAATAACACTGCAAAACACAAAGTACTAAAACATAAATGTAGAGTAACGCCCATGAATATGTAAAGGAAATTTCTCTTGCGTATGACACAGGAGGGCTGTGCATTGCACAGTCCATAAAGATCCCACGAGAGCCCAGACCAGGGGAGTTTGACAAAGTCATCAAGCGACTGATGGAGACCTCCAATGCTCGTGGGGTCATCATCTTTGCCAATGAGGACGACATCAAGTGAGTCATGCTCTGCTGCATGCCGTATTAGATATATGAAGTCAGCCGCATGTTCACAAGGATGCTGTTTTACATTTCATTGGCTAGTCTCCTCTTTTATAATCATTCTCAGCAAGACAATGAAAGAAAAAGAACGTGTATGATGGCATATGTCCTCTTTCAGACGGGTGTTGCAGGCTGCCAAAAAGGCCAACCTGACAGGCCACTTCCTGTTTGTTGGATCGGATAGTTGGGGATCAAAAAACTCCGCAATTGAAGATCAAGAAGAAGTGGCTGAGGGTGCTGTTACCATCCTGCCCAAAAGAGCCTCCATTGATGGTAAGACAACGTATTAAATGAGCCTTAAATCTAACTGAAAGGCTGCATGCAATAAGAGCACCCACAGAAGCCTGTGACATTGACAGATGAGTCTAATATCAGTGCACGATATAAAGGAAATTAATGATTGATAAGTCAGATATATCACCGATCTGATATTTCCAACCTGTATAAATTGAGAAAAGTGAGTCTGAGCCATATTTAAAAGTTTCTCCTTTTTAAAAATAATTGTCTCTGCTCCAACATGTTCTGTCATCTCAACTGCTTTAATGGAACACAAAATTAAATGTCAGGGTTCGACCAGTACTTCACTTCGAGGTCTCTAGAGAACAACAGGAGAAACATCTGGTTCGCAGAGTTCTGGGAGGACGACTTCAAGTGCAAACTGACTCGCCCCGGGATAAAATACGATCCTGGTAGAAGAAAATGTACAGGTAAGCAGAACGGAAGTCACTGAAACTATTAAGTGGGGATTTATTTATTTTTTTAATCTAAGTTCTGCATTAGTCAGCACACCCGAGCATCTTTTTTCTTTGTCTGCCAGGTGAAGAAAGAATCAGTCGAGACTCTCAGTATGAACAGGAGGGAAAGGTGCAGTTTGTGATCGATGCCGTGTACGCCATGGCCCACGCCTTGCACAGCATGCACCTGGACCTCTGTCCTGGCTCCATGGGTGTGTGCGAAAAGATGGACCCCGTGGATGGACGCATGCTCCTTCAGTACATTCGCTCTGTAAACTTTAACGGTGAGCTTCCAACTTTCAGTCTGTCTTTCCTCACCTTTCTCGTGATATCTGGTGATTTAGATAAAAGGAGAGTTTCGTTCCTTTGCCGCTTGGAGAGAAATGCTGGCAGGAGATTTTAGTTAAACCTTTGCTTTTCTACCGCTGCTCTCTGTCACTGGAGAGGTTTTTTTTTTTAAAAAAAGAAGCAAATTTAAAGGGGAACACAGCGGAAGGGAGGTCGTGTTGAAGATGGAAGCTTTGAGATGTTTCTGCTAATGTACCTAGCTGCAGAGCACGCCGCATTTCTTCAAAGCACGTCCCCTCCCCTTGGGCTAGCGTCCTCGCTCTTCTCTATACACAACGAACCCGCTTTTCATCCTCATCTTTCATAGAAAATATTGCAGTTTGGAAAAAGAAAGAATGTGTCGTATGAAAGCATCCTATTTACCGCGCTCCTCTTGCTGCATGACCTTGGCTTGTATGGAAGATTTTCTGATTGAGCGCCTGCAGGGACCTCAGAGGAACATTCAATCACGTTAGGGCAACAGAGGAGAGTGCACTGAAAGACTGTACTCATGGAGGAGAGGCTTCACTAAAGAGCATCCTGCACTCAGCTTTCACATGATTGCACAAGACTGAAGTAAGCAATAAGCTGCATTCAACAGTGTGTGGGTGTTCTCTCTGCCGCTAAAGATGGAGGTGTATTTCTGCAGATAAGGCCGTTTGAATGCTTTCTTACTTTTTGCTTTTTTGATAGCGCACAGGTTCTTTTAAACTGTCTCCATCAAACAGGCAGTGCAGGAACTGGAGTGATGTTCAATGAGAACGGAGATGCTCCAGGTCGATACGACATCTTCCAGTACCAGATGTCCAATGTCAGCAACCCCGGCTACAAGGTTATCGGCCAGTGGACAAACCACCTGCGCCTCAATGTAAATATCTGTTTTTGAGTACATTTGAGTTGCAGTGTGATACTGAGGAGTTACTTTGTTAGTGAGAGTTGTACAAGAGCATGAGACATTTTACTTTTGCATAAAAACTGGAAACAGGAGAGCTCTGGTTTTATTCAGAGTAAAACTAGAGACAGTTGATTCTGTTCATCTGGACTTTCTGGGATTTCCTTACCTGGCTGACTGCGCATGCGTCAAGATATCCAAAGCGCTAAAGAGCAGTGACTTCTCTGAGTCCTGATTACTGTGTCAGGCATCCACTTCTCATGGCCGTGAAAGTATCCAGCAAGAGAGGTGTACAAGCTCTGTCAAACTGCACACTGACATTTGCCCTGTTTCCAGTCTCTGTGCTAAGCTAACTGCTAATTTCATATTGAACAGAAATGAAAATGGCAAAAAGCGTTATTTTAAACTATTCTGTTAATGTAAGGTACATTTTCTTAGTAACTTTTTGCCAGCAGATGGCTGAAATTGTCTAATGAATAAATAGCTTTAGCTTTTCTTTTTTTTGCAGGTGTAATAACTTCCTGGAGCTAAGTAGCAGTTGTCTTGTTTTTACACTAATCGGACTGGCTGCTAGCTTTAGTGTCATAGCTAAAAGTGGCAGTGGAAATGCTCTTTCTTGTTTCATTTTCTCCTGAGTTTGTGGTTAATGACAGTAGTTATTAGCTCAGCTGGTGCTAACCTAGTGAGACACTGTGTGTTTTTTTTATTCCAGCCGGAGGAGATGCAGTGGTCAGGTGGTGAGCGTAAAATCCCAGAGTCTGTGTGTAGTTTTCCCTGCGAGCCTGGCGAGAGGAAGAAGATGGTGAAGGGTGTTCCCTGCTGCTGGCACTGTGAGCTCTGTGATGGCTACCAGTACCTGCTGGATGAGTTCACCTGTGACATGTGCCCATTCGACATGAGGCCCTTAAAGAACCGCACGGGCTGCCGGCCCACACCCATCATCAAGCTGGAGTGGAGCTCCCCCTGGGCCATCATCCCTGTCTTCTTGGCCATCCTGGGCCTCTCAGCCACCACCGGAATCATTGTCACCTTTATCCGCTTCAATGACACACCCATTGTCCGGGCTTCCGGCAGAGAGCTCAGCTACGTGTTGCTGACAGGAATCTTCCTCATCTACCTCATCACCTTCCTCATGATTGCAGAACCCAGTGTGGTAGTTTGCGCCTTCCGCCGCCTGTTTTTGGGGCTCGGCATGTGCATCAGCAACTCTGCCATGCTCACCAAGACCAACCGGATATACCGCATCTTTGAACAGGGCAAGAAGTCAGTCACACCTCCAAAGTTCATCAGCCCCACCTCCCAGCTGATTATCACTTTTATACTCATCTCAGTGCAGGTAAGCTTGTGAATGCTTCTTTGCCATAGATCACGCAGACCTTATGTAGCAATCTAATGCTCCTTTCCTCCACAGTTACTTGGAGTCTTCATCTGGTTTGGTGTGATTCCCCCCCACACCATCATTGACTATGAAGAGCAGAAGCCTCCAAATCCAGAGTTTGCCCGTGGAATTCTCAAGTGTGACATGTCCGACCTGTCCCTCATATTGTGTCTGAGCTACAGTATTGTACTGATGATCACCTGCACAGTGTATGCCATTAAGAGCAGAGGAGTTCCTGAGACCTTCAATGAGGCCAAGCCAATCGGCTTCACCATGTACACCACCTGCATCATCTGGCTGGCCTTTGTACCTATCTTCTTTGGCACGGCGCAGTCTACAGAGAAGGTATTGCTTCTCTCTGTGCTTATTTTATGGTATCTAGTGTGAACATTTCTTGTTTTTTTCCCCCCTTTTAGATCCTTGCAGATTTACATATATATGCATTATGAAGTGACAAAGTGAATCAAATGTCTGAGAACATGTTAAGATTTGTAGGAGAATATAAAAAGATAAAAACTCCACTATATTTAGGAAAAAAATTGTACCTATCGCTCCAACTCTAAAACATGACAAAAAACACGACATAATTAGGTTTACTTCATATACACACAACTGCATATGTCCACTTTGTACATCTACTTCAAGTAAAATTGGGAATGTGTGAATTATGATGGAGGATGAACTTCTGGCTTTTTGATTTGATGGTACAAATTCAAATGATTTGGTGGAAATTTTTTATTACTGTGTTCTGTTGCAACTACTGCAAAACATCTGATCCATAAACAAATTATGGTTTCAAAGTTAAATACAAAAACCATGTGATTAAAAATTATAATTAGGCCAACATACCGCTACATTTTTTAAACATGTCATTTTTAATTTGTCCTTGGAGGGGGCCAGTCTCTTTATATGAGACAAAGCGTAGCGGGAACATTTCAGATGTCAGAGGCTGAAAATAAATCTCTTTAAGACAAATAAACAGCTGAATTATTTCACTCTTTGTGTTGGGTTGAAAAAAATAAATGAAAACGTGAAAAAAGTAATATTTTGATCCACTAAATGATAAGCTAATAAGTCCTACGGCATAGTGCAGTTTGATGGTTTTCACATTATGAAATCTCATTACATTCTATGAGCATTTACTGAGTTCCCCCTGCAGTTACAATAAACGCTGAATCGGATTACATCACGCACAGTAAAACACTAACTGTAAGAAAGTAAATGAATCTCTCAGATGCCAAAAATGAACTCTGAGTTTGTTGCCTGTCATATTGTATTTGCTTCCTGCTGTACTCACAGGACATCCTGCTCCCACTGTACTGAGGGTTTAATTTAGCTTGTGGGCTACTTGCTGCCATCACAAAGTACGAGACAGTTGGGGGGGGGGGCTGGTATTTGAAAAATAGAGATGGGCTTTTGCTAATAGAGAGCCGTATTATGAATCAGTCAGGCTGAAACAATTAAAGCCCGAGGTGCTTTCAAAGTCTTTTCACCTCTTCCAAATGGAAATGAAGTGAATTAAGAAAAGGAAAGGAGGTCAGAAGAGCTGAGGGACGATAAGGATTCCTCCTAGACCGATTCAGCCATCCCATTCAATTAATCATCACTTAGAAAAAAGAGCTAAATATAGACCTTAACTTTTGTCTGGCTCATGAAAGTAGCGGCTGTTATCCTCCCATCACGTGTTGCAGGAGGTGATCTACCTGTGCGATGACTATAATTACCCCTAAAAGGCCCATACAGTGAATCTGAGCCGGTCCCTCTGCTCGCCTCAGGCCGCACACACAACTACAATCCACTTTGCTCCCAAATCACCACAGCTCCTTTCATAAAAGGAGAGGCAACTATGAGCAACTGAAAAAAACATGTCAAAGATGATAAAAGAAACTGTACTGTATGGACATGAGCCAGGATGTGCTGCTGCTGAGGATATTGTGCAACTTATGACTTATTTATGGCACAAATGTATCTTATTTATGATACATGTGGTTTTTTTCAATTTATTTATGACTTATTTAGTTTTCTTGAATAATGAATTCTTATAATTGATTGAAGGCAGATCTCAGAGGATTATTGTTGGATTTTTGCAAAAAGAGGAAGAGTAGCTCGGAGGAGATGTGGTCAAAATCCATAAATAGAGCCTCTTTTCCTGACTACATATACCAGATCATAAATCATTCATCAGGGGGAAAACACGGCCGTCCCTGCTTTGAGATGAAAATTGTAAGGGCTGCACTGTGACAGCGGAGATTACATGTATCCTGCCTTCCAAACTATCCTGGCTGCTGCATGCAGTATACAAACAGTATGCATGAAATTAGGACACACCACTTCCACTGGGCATTCAACTTTGACCCCTTGCTTCCTCTTGTGGGTCAGAATGACCAAAAAACACACTTGCTAACCTACAGGAAAATGTGAGTAGATCCAATAAGATATGTGTTTTTGTTTTTTTACATATAAATTATTCTGCCACACAATATTTTGGGGCTTATTAAAAGCAATGGCAATTTTGTATTACCATAGACTGTATATAAAAGATGGATACAGCTACAGTGACATCACCGGTGGGTTTCTGGGCTTTGTTTAGAACCTTCAGCGTAATTTTTTGGCCACCACTATATATATATATACATGTATAGCTGACAAATGTCTTCATTTTCTGTCAGGACTGTACTGCTGTCACCGACATCTTGACTTCGCTTTGTGTTCAATGAAACTTTCTTGCTTCTTTAAGCTTCAATCTTTTAGGTGCGTCATGATGGATACACTAATAAACTGCCTTTTATGTTATCGTTGCCCTCATTTGGGTTCAAACTGGTTGGATGTTGGGAAGACGTGCTAAATAATCAGAAACTCCCCTCAAATGTTCTTAAGTAACTGTGAAGTGGAAATTAAACAACAATTAGTGTGTGGAGTGATTTTTCTGAACACTTCTACTCTGTTGCAGATGTTCATCCAGACCACTACCCTGACAGTGTCCATGAGCCTGAGCGCCACCGTATCCTTGGGCATGCTCTATATCCCCAAAGTCTACGTCATCATCTTCCATCCGGAGCAGAACGTCCAAAAGAGGAAACGCAGCTTTAAAGCTGTGGTGCAGGCGGCTACCGTGACCACGCACCTGTCCCTGAAGTCCAACGAGAAACAGAACGGAGAGTCCAAGGTTGAGCCTGACAGGTCACAGTGACACCACTCAAAATGGCAACTAGAGTCAACGAAAAGGTGGTTTGCAGAGTGAAAAACAAACAAGCAAACAAAAAAAAAAAGCATTTAATTAAGCTTTTGGGCTGGATCTCTTTTCCCCTCTCCTACCATTTAATTATGGATCGAAATACCAGCAAAATTTGGTGGATGATTTTTCTTTTAGATGATCCAGAAAGCAAAAGCACAAAAGAAACTTGAACATCTCATTCCTCATCGTGGAAAACACTGGACAGCTTAAAACAGAGACGGGAAGGACGTGGAGCCACTTTGAAGGGACTTAAATGATCTGCATGTACACCTGGTGATGATGACAGACAATGAAAAAAAGAAGAAGAAAAAACCCATTTAAGCTTAAATGGCGACCATTGCTCGGCAGTAAGACACTTATGTCAAATCCCCTTGGGGTCAATGAAACGCCACCCTTCACAGGCTCCAAAAGCACTGCATGGGTTATGTTTTATGTTTACACGAATGTTTTGAAATATTATTTATGTGGGCTGTCGTGACTTTTTCTGCTTGCAATGGAAGGAAGTAGCTTTTAAAATGCACCACCACGTCCTGCCATAATGACTCCCCTGGCTAGGTACAACGAACCATGAAAATATAATAACTCAGAGCTAAATCAATATCCAGTCACTAACGCAACACAGCATTTAATTAGTCTTATCACTGCAATTATTTTTGGCAGAGGACGGACTGTTTTTATTGAGCAAAGCGAGTTCATGGGTGCAAACAGGATACAAGTGATTGTGACCAGGCTCAGTTATCTTGTACCTGTTACTTTTCAATTTTCCGAGGTGGAAAACGATCATTGGCGTTTCCCCATATCGTCTGTCCAAATATCAAACAAATCTGTATAAAGGTCCGTTTGTACGGCTGCATGCCAAAGCTATAGAGAAGCTACATTGCTGTTCATGCATGGGAACTTCATACGCAAAGCTTCACCTCTTTCGGCTGCTTTGGATTTTGTGCCATGACAGGTCCCCCATCTTAACAAATTATGCATTTCAGCAAACATTAAAATTTATTTAACACTGAAAACGGAGCAGGATCAACAAAAGACCCCTTTTTTTTGTTGATTTTTGCAAGTACATTATTTACAGCAAATGTTTTATTACTTGCCCATCACACAACTCAGGTTTTGACTGACGGTTTTTAGAGCATTTCCTGTTCTGGCACAGCCTTTTCAATATAAATGGACTCGCAGTTTCACTCTCAATGCAGGCTGCCTACCGGAGTCGTACCCTTATGTGAGAAAGTATTGTTTATACTGCCCTCTGCAGGACAGGACACTTCATTGACATGTTTGTGAATAAAACTGGACAAAAATGTTGATTCCCAAAAAAAAGAAAAAAAAAAAGTAATAAAAATATTGTTTATTATTTGAGTTGGTTTACATCCAGCAGGCCCATTAAAACTAAAAATTCCTACAATGAATCTACGTGTAGGTTAATCTGGGGAGACGGTAAAAAAACATCTCATTGTACTGAGAAGGATGTGCTGGTGACAGTCGATAACATAATAGAGAATTGTAGGGATGCACTCATATCTGCCCTGTCAGCTGATACTGGCCACATGAGATTACATTTACCAGCAGCATCTGATTTGTCCCATCAGTTTGGTGCTGGTTAAATATTCTGATGACCTGATAAAGAGATCAGAGCTTTTCTAGTAAATTTTTTTTTTTAAGGAAGATCTTTGTTTCCCAGATAGGAAACCCAAAACAGGGAATAAATAACAAAAATATGGCACACCATTACCGGCCCAGAATTTCATAATTGTCGCAGCTCTAATAGTCAAATTTGTTGAGCAGCTGGTTTCTCTCACACACACACACAGACCTACAAGGACCCAAGGTGGGTCCCGAATACATAAACAAGTTCATATCAGCATGAAGAAATATGTACAGCAGGGTTTGCTGGTCATTCCAAAAATCAGCATTTGTTTCTGCTTTTGGATAAAAGTTCATTCACGAATGCTTATCTGGAGATGAGCGGTAAAACCCACATCAGCCCGGTTCTTCGGTGCAGAGCAGCACCAACTCTGCGGTCTTCACAGAAGTCGGGTGTCCTGACCTCTGACGCCAAAATTTACTCAAAGAACCCGTCCAGGGTCAGGCAGGTGGTGGTCTTGGATGGGGGTCGGGTTACTTTTTTCCTTTTAGCTTTCATCAGCGGACGAATCTGTGACAAAGGAGACTGGAGGGGAGCGCTTGGTTAAGGAAAGATGCAGCTCAGCTTAGAGTGAAGGTTTTATCCTGATGAATCGAAATTCACTCTGTGGTAATAAATAACATCTGCAGCTACACAATGCACCTGATGAGAAAACTTTCCACTTTCAGCCAACAACCAACAAAAAAGTTAACACCCCTCACACC